>CAUYQV010123591.1:0-26102 GCA_963574575.1 Galagoides demidoff | reverse complement strand
CAGGCCTCCCCCTATAGACCCAGCCAGGCCGCCCCCCAGAGACCCCCCCCCCCCCCCCCCCCACGCCCCACCCCGCCCGCGCCCCCCCCCCCCCCCGCCCCCCCCCCCCCCCCCCCCCCCCCCCCGGCCCCCCCCCCGCCCCCCCCCCCCCCCCCCCCCCCCCCCCCCCCCCCCCCCCCCCCCCCCCCAATATTTAATATATCTAAAGTATAGAAACTCAGATCTCTGAAGCTGGAAAGTGCTTTCTGGATTATCTACTTCTTCTCTCCTAAACCACCTTTTCAGCATACTTTATGGTACACAGCAAGCACTGGCTTAGAAATCGCTGGTAACCAGGAACCACTGCATAATTCCCACACCATGCTACCTGCTCGAACCTTAGCAAGTTCCGCCTTGCGTGCATGTTATGCAATCCTGGTGTGACGTGATGAGATGAGACTGCAAGTTTTGATGACCTAGAATCCCTGGGCTGGCTGGAGCACACACCAATTAGGGGACTGTGGCAGGTCGTTTTATCTCTTCTCCATCTGTTTGCCTGTGGCGGTCCTGGCAGCTTCCATCTGGATTGTTGTGATTGTTTAATTAGATAAGAGATATATAACCGAAGCATGTCGGTATTGACCGTGCTGTTCCTGTCACTTCCACTCTGGTGACAGCCGTCCCCATGGTTTGAAACCAGCTCTCATGGTTCTCTACGTGTTCCAATGTCCAGACTAACCACTTGGATTGTCTCCAATAATCTGCACTGGTCATATTTCAAGTTTCCTCCCCAGCCTCGCCAATATTTCACCTCCAGCTTTCATAGTATTTATAGGTTTCGATGCTCTAGGTAGGGCCTGTAAGATGGGTGTCCAGCAAGATCTATTGGCTGGGGTCTCAGAATCTGGTCACTGTTGTGGAATAAATTTAAACAGAGGAATAGAATGAGGGCTTCATTTAGAAATGTTGACTCTGATTAAAATACTTTGATTCACCATCAGACCGTTGGCCCGAAGACTTAAGTGTCACTAGAAAGAACGCCCAAATGACTCTGGCTCGGAGAAGAACTGGCTGTAACTGGGATCTGGCCAGTGCAGAGGACAACAGAACTGTCACCTCCTTGGTTTTCATCCAAAAAGTACATTTCTGCTAATGTCAACCAACAACCACATTTGTTCAGTCTGAACCTACCCTAGAATCTTTGCCTATTAAATAATTTCAGAATTGAATTCTAACTTCTAGCAGGGAAGTATAGCTACTAAAGAATCCTTGACCAAAGAACAGGGCTCCAGATTATCCTCGCAGAGCAGGGTATATGTTTTATTATTTAACAAAGCCGTATTATGCTATGCTCAGACATCCATCTGTCTTTATGAACACTAACTCATTTAATGCTCATGAAAGCCCGGTGGCGTAACTGTAGTTGTCACTGCTTAGGAATGAAGAGACTGAGATTAACTAATGTGCCCAAAGACACACAAATAGTAAGTAGAAAAGCTAGGGTTAAACCTTGGGTTCTCTGGCTCCAGTGCGTACAACATCACACAACTGTTCTACCTCCAACTGTGCCATTTAAGGTTGCGTGTGTGTGTGCACCTGTGTGTATGTGTGTGCACCTGTGTGTGTGCATGTGTGTGCTGGGGGAGGAGGGGAGAAAAGGAATAGTTGCTGAGAAGGTCCCCAAACCTTCAGACTGGGAACCTTCACTCTTACTCACTTAGATTGGAGATAGTTGATTGAATATTTCCCTATACAGTAGAACCTCCATAATTGATCACCTCCCTACACTGACTACCTCCTTAAGTTGACCTAATTTTGATAGACCAGA
The DNA here is from genome assembly GCA_963574575.1 of Galagoides demidoff. Taxonomy (NCBI): domain Eukaryota; kingdom Metazoa; phylum Chordata; class Mammalia; order Primates; family Galagidae; genus Galagoides; species Galagoides demidoff. Next base: position 24,295 of record CAUYQV010123591.1, on the reverse strand, counting down.
CATGCACCACATGTACGTATCAATACAGTAGGCCTAGTTCCTTATGTTGACCACCTCTGTATGTTGACCTGTTGTTACAGTATCTTAGGTGGTCATCTTACAGAGATTCTCCTATATTTTCTAGAGATTGCCACTCTTTGAGAGGGACGTCTGTGGTTCGAAGGAGAGAAAGGGGCCCAGCCTGGGCATCACACAGATCAAATCAGTTCTACCCTTCAAGGAGGCTGAGTGACACCTGTTACAGGTAGCTTTTGTTCCCACCTACTAAAACAGAGATTAAAAGCTTGGCCTCAGCTCGGCGCCTGTGGCTCAATCAGCTAAGGTGCCAGCCATGTACACCTAAGGTAGCGGGTTCGAATCCCCAGCCCGGGCCACCAAACAACAACAGCTGCAACCAAAAAATGGCCAGGTGTTGTGGCGGGCGCCTGTGGTCCCAGCTGCTTGGGAGGCTGAGGCAGGAGACTCACTTGAGCCCAGGAGTTGGAGGTTGCTATGAGCTGTGATGTCATGGTACTCTACCCAGGGGGATAGCTTGAGGCTCCGTCTCAAAAAAAAAAAAAAAAAAACTTGGCCTCCCCATCCTGTTCTTGGGCAGCTGACCATTTGATCCAAAGCAAAGAACCAGACTATTAACAGGAATAAATGTGCCCTTATTAGATTCAGCCTATGCTTCCAGCTGACTGGAGCTGAGATCCAAGTCAATCTTGTCATCCTCCCCCTTCCTCCCTGTCACCTCCAGTCTCCGCTTCTGAGATGTTGACTCAAACCCATGAGACAGGCCCTGGAGCCTCTACCATCTCTGGGGACGGGGAAAGATGTTTGCCCGGTTCTTTGCCCCTGTAACTAATCCCAGCTGGGAAGTCCCACAGGGTGTGCAGCTAAGAGAAAACTGCTGCTTCTGATCCCTCGGGTGGCAGATGGAGCTACCCAGACAGGTAGGCAGCTCAGAATAACGCTGGCTACAGTGGGTTCAGCATTGCCACGCCAAAGATTCCCTGCTGGAAACAAACGCATTTAAAGAAAAGGAAGCCTGAAGAGAAGAATGGGTTGGGTTATAAAGAAAGAGAAACCCTGTTTATCATAGGTTTCTGCCCTTATTACATTCTTTTGAGGGGGTTAGGGGGGAAAGAGACACAAAAGTTTCAAAGAGAACCCTGTTCACAATCTAAACTGGGGAACCTGTGGCTGCCACTATGTTGTAGATATAATTAAATGACAGCCTGTGGCCGGGCACAGTGGCTCACGCCTGTAATCCTAGCACTGTGGGAGGCTGAGGCAGGCTGCACACAGGATTGCTTGAGCTTACAAGTTCAAGACCAGTCTGAGAAACAGTGAGACCCTGTCTCTACTAAAAATAGAAAAACTACCCATTGTATATTGACGCAGTACCCTGAACCCCATAAATTCATCAATGTACAAAGTTATGATTTAATAAAAAATAATAAAAAGAGAAAAACTAGCTGGATGTGGTGGTGCATGCCTATAGTCTCAGCTACTTGGGAGACTAAAGCAAGAGGATCACTCAAGCCCAAGAGTTTGAGGTTGTTATGAGCTGTATACCATAGCAGTTTACTCAGGGTGACAGAGTGAGACTCTGTTGTTAAAAAAAAGAGAGAGAGAGAGAAAGGCCAGGCACAGTGACTCACGCCTATAATCCTAGCACTCTGGGAGGCTGAGGCAAGAGGATTGCTGAGGTTATGAGTATGAGACTAGGCTTGGCGCCTGTGGCTCAAGTGGCTAAGGCACCACCCACATACACCTAAGGTGGTGGGTTCAAATCCAGCCTGGGCCCACCAAACAACAATGATGTCTGCAACCAAAAAAAAAAAAAAGCCAGGCATTGTGGCAGGCACCTGTGGTTCCAGCTACTTGGGAGGCGGAGGCAAGAGACTCGCTTGAGGCTAGGAGGGGGAGGTTGCTGTGAGTTGTGATGCCATGGCACTCTACCCCGGGGTAAAGTTTTATGCTCTGTATAAAAAAAAAAAAAAAAAAAAAAAAAAAGAGTATGAGACCAGCCTGAGAAAGAATGCAGCTCTACAAAAAATAGAAAAAAATTAGCCAGGCACTGTGGAGGGCACTTGTAGTCCCAGCTACTCAGGAGGCTGAGGCAAAAGGATTGCCTAAACCCAAAAGTTTGAGGTTGCAGTGAGCTATGATGGCAGCGCTGTACTCTAGCCTGGGTGGCAGAATGAGCACCTGTCTAAAAAAAAAAAAAACAAAAAACTTGTAAGGATAGTAAAGATAAAAATGTTTTTAAGTCACATGCAGTGGTTTACAACTGTAATCCTAGCACTCTGGGAGGCCGAGGTGGGTGGATTGCCTGAGCTCACAGGTTTGAGAACAGCCTGAGCCAGAGCAAGACCTCAGCTCTAAAAATTTCTAAAAATAGCCGGGCGGGCACCTGTAGTCCCTGCTACTTGGGAGGCTGAGGCCAGAGAATCGCTTAAACCCAAGAGAGTTGGAGGTTGCTGTGAGCTGTGACGTCAGAGTACTCTACGGAGGGCAACAAAGTGATACTCTGTCTCAAAAAAAAAAGAGAGAGAGAGAGTAATCTATAACATAGTTTGAAAATTGAGAACTGGTGATACAAAAGTACAGCAGGAGGATTTCTCTGGCAGAGGTTCGAAATCAGGCTTGAAAACCTACGAGCATTGGTGGTGCTTGTAGCACAGTGAGTAGGGTGCTGGTCCCATATACGGAGGGTGGCGGGTTCAAACCCTCCAGCTCTGCTGTATGTAGCTGGTGCCCTGGCCATTGAGCTACAGGTACTGAGCCGGGTGTTTTATTTTCCACAGCTAGAAATTTTTACATAAAATTTGGATTCTTAACTTTCTCTTAAAAGTTGCAAGGAACAACAAGCCCACATTTGCACATGACAACAATGTAAGAAGAAATTGTCCGGTTAGATGAGTTAAATGCCTACTCTCCAGTTCATCTCATTTGGTGTCTACATTTTTTTTGAAAAGGGTCTCGCTCTGTTGCCCAGCCTGGAGTGCAGTGGCATCGTCATAGCTCACTGCAGCTCAAGATACCGGGCTCAAGGATCCTCCTGCCTCAGCTTCCCAAGTGAGTAGCTGGCACTAAAGCTGTGTGCCACCACACCCAGCTAATTAGTTTTTTTTTTTTGTAGAGATGGGGCCTACCTATGTTGCCAAGGCTGATCTCAATCTTCTGGCCTCAAGAAATCCTCCCACCTTGGCCTCCCAAAATGTTGGGAGGTGTGAGCCCCTGCCGACCCTCTCTACTTTCTTTGTTTTTTCTTCTTCTTTTTTCCCCCCTGAGATAGAGAGGCTAAAATCTGCTTCCCTACTTAATATCCCTCACCTGCAACCACTGGGGTTGCATAATCCCACCACTATGTTCTGATCTGAAACTTAAGATATTCCTCGAACGAAGACCAGACTAGTCCAACTTCCCTCTTCTCTTCCCAGTTCCCACCCCTCTCCCAGCTATCCTTGGAATGTTTTGTTTATGGGCACTGTTCATTGACCTTCAGAATAATCTGGGCTTTCCCGCCTGATGTCCTCAGACACTGAAGCCTCCAGCGAAATTCTCTTTCCTTATCTGAAGCCAGTTTGGGAGAAAGTGGTGAAAACAGCCAGTCTCTCAGGAAGAAACTTCAGAATGCAGTGGAAAGAGGCCACGCCCTGTCCTTGGGAAGCAGGGAGGGAGACCTGTTTATCAATTGACAAGCCAGCTTCTGACTGTCCCAGACGAAAGACCAGAACACCCCCTCCAGCTGGAGCGGCTTGTGTTCTGGAGAGACACTGAGATTAACCCAGGCCCCTCCCCGACCCGAGGAGTTTATTTACAAATTGGGTTAGGGCTGAGCAAGTTCACATTTTCAGTCTGTGACCTTGACAGCCTGAGCTCCCAATCCCAGTTCAGACCAATGGCAACCCAGCAGAGGATGAGACCAGAGGGTTTCAAACATGATAACCCAGGGGAGGAAGAAAAAGTCTGCTCCAAGAATCTGCAGGCCGCAGCAGGAGAGGGGCAGAGCATGGGGGTAGGACACAGCCTCAGCTCCAGCCGGGCTTCCCACCCTTTGGCACCTGGACCCTCACTTGGATTAGGAGATTGGAGAGAGGTGTCACAAGAGAAGTCTTCTGAAGGTGGAAAGGGAGGGAGGTGAGGCCGACACCCAAGGCAAAAGCTTCCAAAGCTTCTGCCCATACACACCAGGTACAAAAAGCTCCTAGCTGCCAAGCAAGACGAGACTGATCCAGCCCAGCTCAGGGCACACAAGTGAGTTGTAACATCCTCAAAAATGCCAGAACTGAAAGGAATCCCGGCGAGCTTCTAGTCTGCTGATCTTCTCACAATGCTTAGCAGAACCCTAGTGTTTCAAATACATTCATGAGGGCTCCTGATATGGACTGAGGGGGACAGGGAGAGAACCCTACTAAGATTCAAAAAAGCAGCTCTACTTTTATTTTTTATACTTGCCGTTTGCACATTTTACCACTAAAATAAAGACAAATATTACTGCATAAAAAATTAAATTACTCATCTTCACTTTATTCATGAGAAATCGGAAACCCAGAGGCCTGAATGATAACTGGAAGTCACAGAGATACAGCCCCAACCAGGGCTCAGGTATGGAGAGGTCCCTAAGTGCCCTCTTCCTCTTCTTAGTGCAACTGCCCTGGGCTTTAACCCCGCACCTGGCTGTCCAACTGGACTCTACGTTGTGCAGCCTCCTTTGCAGAGAGGTGGGACTAAATTCTCACCAATGGAATGTGAACAGGAGTCATGTTCTATTTCTTACAAGGAAAATGCTGTCCCTTGGGTCTTTCCTGCTCTCCCGTTAGGTAGAAGTAGCTTCTGCTGCATGAACATGGCACCCACCTCAGGATACAAACACGTGGCCAAGGAGCCCCCTCTCCCTCCACAGGCCTTCACGAAGCCATTTCCTTCCCCTCACCTTCCACTTTCTTTAGAACCCTCAGGCAACAGAAATAAAATGGATTGCTCGAGCATGCTGGTATTTTTATGGGTCTTGATAGCTATATTATTTATCTATTGCTAAGTCACAAATGTCCCCAAGTTCGGTGGCTTAAAGCAGCAAACGTTTATTGTCTCCTAGTGTCTGTATATCCAGAACCCAGCAGCAACGCAGTTGTGTGGTTAGAGACCTCAGCTGCTCTCCACTGCCTTCTCCTTAGGTGAGGGTCTTTGCCATGCGGCTTCTGGGTTCAGAGCGAGAGAGCAGGAACACACAAGAAGGAAACTGCCGAGCGTTTTCGTGACCCAGTCTCCAAAGTCAAGCGTTATCATCTCCATTTTGTTCTATTTGCTAGAAGTCTCTTTAAGTCCTGCCCAAAGTGAAGGGGATGAGAGCTGGCTCCACATTTTTTTTCTCCTTCCTTTCTTCCTTTCATTTTTTAGAGACAGAGTCTTACTTTATCACCCTCAGTGGAGTGCTATGACATCACAGCTGACAGCAACCTCCAACTCCTGGGCTTAAGCGATTCTCTTGCCTCAGCCTTCCTAGTAGCTGGGACTACAGGTGCCTGCCATAACACCCAGCTATTTTTTGTTGCAGTTTGGACAGGGCTGGGTTAAAATCTGCCACCCTTGGTATATGGGGTCAGCGCCCTACCCAGAGGCACAGGCACCACCCCTTTTCTTCTTTGTTTCTTTCTTTCTTTCTTTCTCTCTCTCTCTCTCTTTTGTTTGTTTGTTTTTTAAAGACAGTCTCGGCTCGGCATCTGTGTCTCAAGTGGCTGAGGTGCCAGCCACATACACCTAAGGGGGCAGGTTCAAATCCAGCCCGGGCCTGCAAAACAACAATGATGGCTGCAACCAAAAAATAGCTGGGCGTTGTGGCCGGCATCTGTGGTCCCAGCTACTTGGGAGGCTGAGGCAGGAGACTCGCTTGAGCCCAGCAGTTGGAGGTTGCTGTGAGCTGTGATGCCATAGCACTCTACCCAGGGGGACAGCTTAAGGCTCTGTCTCAAAAAAAAAAAAAAAAAAGACAGTCTCACTCTGTCCCCTGGCTACAGTACCATGGCATCATAGCTCACTGCAACCTCAAGCACTTGTGCTCAGGCCAGGTGCACTGTGGCGCACACCTATAATCCCAGCACAATGTGAGGCCGAGGCAGGTGGATTGACTGAGCTCAGGGGTTCGAGACCAGCCTGGGAAAGAGTGAGACCTCATCTCTAAAAATCACTGGGTGTTGTGTCAGATGCCTGTAGTCCCAGCTACTTGGGAGGCTGAGGGAAGAGAATCATCTGAGCCCAGGAGTTTGAGGTTGCTGTGAGCTATGACACTATAGCACTCTACTAAGGGCAACAAAGTCAGACTCTGTCAAAACAAACAAACAAAAAAAAAACTCTTGGGCTCAGGATTATAGGCGTGAGCCACAGGATTACACTGGTAAGAAGCCTGCCCCAGGCTCCATCCACCTTTTTTTTTTTGTAGAGACAGAGTCTCACTTTATCTCCCTCAGTAGAGTGCTGTAGTGTCACAGCTCACAGCAACCTCCAGCTCCTGGGCTTCGGCGATTCTCTTTCGTCAGCCTCCGGAGTAGCTGGGACTACAGGCACCTGCCACAATGCCCAGCTATTTTTTTTTTATTGTAATTCCGCTAGGGCTGGGTTTGAACCCACCACCCTCAGTATATGGGGCCAGTGTCCTACCCACTGAGCCACAGGCGCTGCCCTCCATCCACCTTTTTAAAGTGAAGAATATCAAAGAGTTTGCGGACATATCTTCAAAACTGTAACAGTGGCTGAGCCTGCACCTGACACATTCCATCTACCGAGTCCCGGTCCGGTGTATCTTCAGAGCAATGATGCTTCATGATGTAGATGAAGGACAATAATAACTAACAATATTAGGGGGCCCAATAATGCCAGGCACATGCCAAGCATTTTTCTTATAACCCTCATGTGATATTCTGTGGAAGATTCTACTATGAACCCTAAAGTTACAGATGAGGAAACTAAGGCTTAGTAGAGTTCACACCAAGCCAGCTCCAAATCCTGGTTCTTTTTTTTTTTTTTTTGCAGTTTTTGGCCGGGGCTGGGTTTGAACCTGAAACCTCTGGCATATGGGGCTGGTGCCCTACTCCTTTGAACCACAGGCGCCACCCTAAATCCTGGTTCTTTACTACTGCATGTGTTTTGTGGAGAGAGATTGAGTTTGGTGGAAATTCTAGCACCAACACTTAAGAATTATATAATTTTTTTTTTTTTACTGGTATGTGATTTTTTTTTTTACTGGTCAGGTGAGGTGATTAATCCTAGGACTCTGGGAGGCCGAGGCAAGTAGATAGCCTGAGCTCAGGAGACTAGCCTGAGCTCGGTCTCTACTAAAAGTAGAAAAAAACTCACCAGGCATCCTAATGGGTGACTATAGTCCAGGCTACTCGGAGGCTGAGGCAGGAGGATCACTTGTGCCCAAGACTTTAAGGTTGCTGTGAGTTATGATGCCACGACACTCTACCTAGGGTGACAGAGTGAGACTCTCAGTCTCAAAAAAAAGAACAAAAAAGTATATGGTTTTTGGTAAGATCTAATTTGTTTGGTTTCAATTTTATTTTATAGAATATTAGGAGAAAAAATCTCTTGGAGGCTCAGCACCTGTAGCTCAGCGGCTAGGGCACTCGCCACATACACTGCAGCTGGCGGGGTCAAACCTAGCCCGGGCCTGTCAAATGACAATGACAACTGCAACCAAAAAATAGCTGGGCATTTTGGTGGGCACCTGTAGTCCCGGCTACTTGGGAGGCTGAGGCAAGAGAATTGCTTAAGCCCAAGAGTTTGAACTTGCTGTGAGCTGTGACACTACGTCACTCTACCAAGGGTGAAATAGTGAGACTCTGTCTCAAAAGAAAAAAAAAATAAGAAAAGAGAAAATCCTTTGGGGATTATGGTAAGGAATAGATGAGACTATACAAAGCAGTAAACTAAGCACAGGAATGGCACATATGGGTGGTCCAGAAGAGATGGTTCTCTGCCTTTATTCTTGAATCTCCAGTCTCACCCAGGAGATGGTTCTGCTCCAGCCTTGAGCACTGGCTTCATTCCAGAAAGCCCAAGCATAGCAGGACTGCGCAGAAACCCTGGGAAACCAGGTGAACTGATGCCTATGGCTTCCGTTTCCTCCTCTGGTGTTGAGGGAAAGAATCAGGGCATTCCCTAAAGCAACACGTAGGAAAAAGCCCCTGGCACCAGCCCAGAACTGTCCCAGCCTTTGAGAGAGAATGGATTTTCCTTCTCAGTCACGGGAATGCTTTTTTCTTTTATTGGACTTCTTATGTGGGTTTGGAGCTGCAGGCAGGAGAAGGAGATTGTTGCTTCACTTTCCTGGAGAACAGAATATCAGACCCGGGGACATTGCTGGGTAGATTATAAACACCTTTTGCCAAGAGTTATTTCCATCCCCTTTAGAATTCTGGTAATGAGGTGTCTGGACATGGAAAGGCCAGAACTTTTAAGAACTAAGTGAAGGGCTGGGAGCTGTGGCTCTCGCCTGTAATCCTACCACTCTGGGAGGCCAAGGCAGGTGGACTGCTAGAGCTCAGGAGTTCGAGACCAGGCTTAGCAAAAGTGAGACCCCCCATCCCTACTAATAATAGAAAAACTTGAGCCCAAGAGGTGGAGTTTGCTGTGAGCTATGACGCCATATCACTCTACCAAGGCAACAGCTTGAGACTCTGTCTCAAAAAATAAAAATAAAAATAAAATAAAGTGAAGAACCTCACTTGCCCCATAGACAATGAACAACTCTTAATTCCTTCAAAGAATTACATGTTTCTCCCAGGAAACCACAGAAGGCGGTGCCCGTAGCTCAGTGGGTAGGGCGCCGGCCACATACACCAAGGCTGGCAAGTTCGAACCTGGCCCAGGCCAGCTAAAACAACAATGACAACTGCAATAACAACAAAAAAATAGCTGGGCCTTGTGGCAGGTGCCTGTAATCCCAGCTACTTGGGAGCCTATGGCAAGAAAATTGCTTAAGCCCAAGAGTTTGAGGTTGCTGTGAGCTGTGATGCTATGGTACTCTACCCAGGGCAAGAGCTTGAGACTCTGTCTCAAAAAAAAAAGAAAAGAAAAAAAAAGAAAGAAAGAAAAAAAGAAAAGAAAATGCTTAAGAAATTAGGTGGGGTGTGGTGGCCGCACATGGTGATTTATAATCCCAGCACTTTGGGAGGCTGAGTCATGAGGATCACTCGAGCACAGGAGTTTTTCGACCAGCCGGCACTCATTTAGCGAGTACTCATCTCTAAAACAAATAATAAAGTTAGCTAGCTGGGCATGGTGGCAGACAAGTGTACTCCCAGCTACTTGGGAGGCTGAGGCAGGAGGATAGCAGTTTGAGGTTGCTGTGAGCTAGGCTGATGCTATAGCACTCTAGCCTGGGCAACAGTGAGAATCCGTCTCAAAAGGAAAAAAGGCTGGGCACTATGGCTCATGCCTGTAATCCTAATACTCTGGGAGGCCAAGGCAGGTTGAGTACCTGAGCTCAGGAGTTTGAGACCAACCTGAGCAAGAACAAGACCCTGTCTCTACTAAAAATAGAAAAATTAGCGGGGCATTGTGGTGAGTGCCTATAGTCCCAGCTACTTAAGAAGAGATCACTTGAGCCCAAGAGTTTGAGTTATGATGATGTCATGGCACTCTACCCAGGGTGACAGAGTGAAACTTTGCCTCAAAAAGAAAAAAAAGGCTTGGTGCCTGTGGCTCAAGTGGCTAAGGTGCCAGCCACATACACCTACAAGGTGGTGGGTTTAAATCCAGCCCGGGCCTGCCAAAAAACAACAGTGACGGCTGCAACCAAAAAATAGCCGGGCATTGTGGCAGGTGCTTGTGGTCCCAGCTACTTGGGAGGCTGAGGCAGGAGACTCACTTGAGCCCATGAGTTGGAGGTTGCTGTGAGCTGTGATGCCATAGCACTCTACCCAGGGTGACAGCTTGAGGCTCTGTCTCAAAAAAAAAAGAAAAAGAGAGAAAAAAGGGTGGTACCTGTGGCTCAGTGAGTAGGGCACTGGCCACATATACCAAGGGTGGGGGGTTCAAACCCAGCCCCCGCCAAACTGCAACAACAAAAAAAATAGCTGGCATTGTTGTGGGCGCCTGTAGTCCTAGTTATTCTGGAGGCTGAGGCAAGAGAATCGCCTAAGCCCAAGAGCTGGAGGTTGCTGTAAGCTGTAATGCCACAACACTCTACCGAGGGTAACAAAGTAAAACTCTGTCTCTAAAAAAAAAAAAAAAAAAAAAAAAAAAGACTGTTTTTCAGAGCAGTTTTAGGTTCACAGCAAAATTCATAGGCCGGGACAGACATTTCCCGCACACCCCTGCAATGTACAGCCCCACTGGAGTAGTATATTTGTTATAATCGATGGTCCTGCATTGACACAACAAGATCACCCAAAGTCCACAGTTTATATTAAGCGTCCATGAGGGTTCGTTCTTGGTTTTATACATTTCATGGGTTTGGGCAGATGTATAATGCCGTGTATGCACCAGTATCTTACTTATCACACAGGCTGGTGTCACGGCCCTAAACATTTCGTGCTCCTCCCATTCATTACTCTCTCTCGTCAACCCTGACAACCACTGGTCTTTTCACTGCCCTCATTTTTGTCCTTTCCAGTAAGTCATATATTTGGAACCATGTAATATACAGTCTCCACGGCTTTTAAACCTCTCCACTGTGCATAGAACATGGCTTAAATTGCACGCACGAACATAAATCCCAGAAATGTTTACTGCATCAGGACACGCCCTTGAAAAATCTCTTATGAATTGTGATCATAAAGGAACCAAACTCAGGAAATCACATAATGATCTCAGGAATCTCTAACACATTACACTGTGCAGGCAAAATGTTAAGGGATTCAGACAGGGAGGGACAGACAACAGGCAGCCACAGAAGAAGTGAGTTTTTAGCTGAATCTCACAAAATGTCAGGCACGGAAGAAAAATGGCATTCCAAAGAGAAGCAATGGCATGTACAAGATCACAGTTAAGAAAGAACATATTATGTTCAAAGAATGATAACAACTGTGAAGCTTCATGACAGCTGAACAGTCTGAAGGCAGAAGAGTATTAGGAAAACAGGCCAGGCCTAGAAAGATACACTGAAGGCCACACTCCAGAGCTTGAACTGGATTCTGTAGGCAGTGGAGGCCAACTAAAGTTATTAAGCAGAGGAAATAAATGTTCAGATTTATGTTTTAGAAAGACAACTCTGTGGCACCCGTAGCTCAGTGAGTAGGGTGCTGGCCACATACCCCGAGGCTGGCAGGTTCGAGCCTGGGCTGGGCCTGCTAAACAATAATGAGACAACTGCGACCAAAAAAATAGCGGGGCGTTGTGGTGGGTGACTGTAGTCTCAGCTACTTGGGAGGTTGAGGCAAGAGGATCACTTAAGCCTGAGAGTTTGAGGTTGCTGTGAGCTGTGACGCCACAGCACTCTACTGAGGGCAACATAGTGAGACTGTCTTAAAAAAAAAAAGAAAGAAAGATAGAAAGATAACTCAAAAATGGTGGATTTGAGAGCGAAATCAGAGCACAATTTCTCTCAATAATTGCATGAGAGGCCAGGTTTGGTGGCTCACCCCTGTAATCCTAGCACTCTGGGAGGCCAAGGTAGGAGGATCCCTTGAACTCAAGAGTTCAAAACCAGTGTGAGGGCTCGGCACCTGTAGCTCAGCGGCTAGGGTGCCAGCCACATACACCAGAGCTGGCAGTTCGAATCCCAGCTGGGGCCTGCCGAACAATAATGACAACTCCAACCAAAAAATAGCCGGCGTTGTGGCAGGCGCCTGTAGTTCCAGCTACACCAGACGCTATGGCAAGAGAATCGCTTAAGCCCAAGAGTTGGAGGTTGCTGTGAGCGGTGACGCTACCGCACTCTACTGGGGGCGACAACGTTGAGACTTTTTTCTTTTGACAAAAAAAAAAAAAAAAGAATTCCCTGGTGTTGGTATTTTATCACTTCAATTAACAGATTAAATAGGGAGATTAGACGTTTCACGGGAAGATCGCGACGCTCTGGTTTGCCTGTCGCTTCATGCACTAAATCCCAGGAAAGCAGAAAGCTGCTGTCTCCTACGACGTCAATGGGACGACCGTGCGTGACATTGAGCAGGCTCGCAGCGAATTCTTTCAGCAAAAATGACAGGTGAAAAAACACACAAAAATAGAAAGGAAGGGTGCACTGTCGTGTTAAAGACAATATTGGACAGAGAATTAAGAGATTCAATCTTTCCTTCAACTACTGTTGATTCAACACCTATGAGGCGCTAGATGCCGAAGACTCCGGCGGTTCAGGTACTGACCAGGTGACCTCCTGGTTTAGATTCTGCTATTCTGGCGCGCGGACTCGGACCAGTCATCTCCCTTAAACTTCAGGCCTTAGTTCCTTGTTTGTAAAATGAGGGGTTGGGCAAAAAGTTAGACGCTAAAGCCCTTTCCAGATGCCACTTTGGTAATTCACCTGCTTTGCTCTTCTGCTCCGGGGCACCCTTTCGCAGTGAACACGCGAACGCTAGGCGCCCCCCGGACCGGGTCGGTACCCGGTGGGCAGAAGTGTTACGGCGCCCCAGAACTGCTGCTCGCAGAGCTGTTGAAATGCTAAACAGTCACAGATCTGGAGGCGGAAACAATGTGGCACTGATCGCTCCTCCGCCCCAGCGTCCCCGCCGCCCGAGGCCCGCCCCGCCCCCTCCCCGCCGCCGGGCGCAGCCTGGAGTTTCCCGGCGCGGGGAAGGAGAAAGGGGCGGGAGGAGGCTCGGACCGCTGTGCAGAGTCGCTCCCGCCTTCCCGCGGAGAGGAGGCTGAGAGTGACTCTCGGGGGCAGGAGTAGGGCTCCCATTGGCCGGAGGGCGGGTGACAAGCAGGGGCGGGGTTTCCGGGGGGCGCGGTAAAGGGAGGGGGCGTGCGTGGCCGGGTGTCAGTTTCGGAATCTTAGCCCGCTCACCTCCGCGTTGCAGCCCCGGAGCGGAGCCTCCTGCCAAGGCTAGTCCCTCTGCTGACCGACAGGTCCCGCCTGCTGCCTGGGCTCCCCGCCCCGCCCCGCGGCGCCCCGCACCTCCCCCGGCCCTTCCTGCGTTTCCTCTGCGGTGCTCTGCTCCGGGGGACTTTCTGTTTGTTTCCTCCTCTTCCCTCTTTGTTGCTTTTGAAAACCAGCCTCGCCAAAGCCCCCCAGTCCTCAGGGAGTTGGGCTTCTGGAGAAAGGCGACTGCGGCGCACTGCACCCGCCCTCCTGCGACCCCACGAGACAGCCGGTGCGCCCACCCCGCCTGCCTGGCACGCCGCCCGCGTTCGTTCGTCCGGGAAGCCAGCCGAGACCTCATTGATGCACCCATTCCAGTGGTGTAACGGTGAGTCCCGGGGTGGGGGGCGAGCAGACCCCAGGCCGGCAGGAGACGCCGCCACCGAGCGAGGCGCAAGGGTGGACCTCAGAGGGCTCGTCCTCTTTCTGGAGCCAAGTTTCTAGTGAAATGGGACGGTCGAGAAGGCGTCCTGGCTCCCAACTGCACAGCGCGGAATTTGAAACAATCCAGGTTTAAGTCGAGGGGCTGGAAGGGCCTCTGAACGTGTGGCGGGCAAGGGGCGTGGGAGCCGAGGGGTCCCCGGCCTTTGTGTAGCGGCTCGGCTCTCCTACCCCTTTCCCCTGCCTTTGTGCGCTCAAACTCTGTTCTTTGTTGTGGTTGTTGGAGAATTAAATCCGCGCTCGGGCTAGGATCTCCTAGAGGGAGCTCAAGTTCCCGGCCTGAAACTTTGCAGGCTATTTTAAATATGTATACAAAGCAACGTGCGGGGCCAGGCGCAGCGGCGGCTTCCTCTCTCTTTGTTGGCTTCCCACTGGCTGCTAGCCGGGCCTTGTGTCTATAGGCGAAGCTGCATTACAGAGTCGCTTTATTGAGTTGATAAAGCTTTGCAGATGTCCCAGAGCTCGGATGTCCCCGGGGTGCGGGGCTGGCCTGGCCTCATCTGTACCCAGGCCGGACTGGGCTGTCCGGGGCCGAACCTAGGTGGAGACCGCACTTCCAGACCCAACACCTCCTCCCCCAGGTCTGGGCGGCGCTGCTGGGCTCGCTCATTTCACCTGAGGCGCTTGGCATTTCAGGTCGCACTGGTTAGGCTTGAGCCTGACTCCTCACCCAAGCTACCTGAAAGGAGGGTCTTCCTGATCGGGTCACAACCTTAGAATCCAAAACCTTTAGATTCTAACATCTGCCCCCTCGTCCCCTGTGGCCCTTGACTTGGTGGTTTTAACGCTTCAAGAGTTTCTGGGAGGGGGAGATGAGAAGCAGCTGGCTTTATCTCTGAGTATAGCAAGCTGGCTAGTTAGGAAAAGAAAAATCCACTCTCGAGAGCAGGCTCCTGCCAGATCTTGGATTAATTATTTCAAGAGGCTTTTGTTTTAGGGCAGAGTTTGGGCAGCATGTGTCTGAGTGTGCCCCATCCCCCTTCCTCCTTTTGCTAGTCGGATCTCATTTCCTGAAAATGAACCGAGCTGCGTGTGATAGGTGGTTTCGCGGGAGAGGGGGAGGCGGTGGGGGTAGTGGAAGGCCGGTGCATCCCAGCATCTGGGAAAGATTCCCGTTGGCTGGGAAGGAGAAGCAGTTCCCAGATCCCCCGTCTTTCTTGGCCAGCCCTTCTCTGACGTCATTCTTGCTCCCAGCCTGCCAGATAAGATGAGACATTCTGATGTCAAGGCGTTCTTAGGTCAGGCAGACAATGGAACAGAGACTTAGGGGAGAAAAATGAGGTAGTTGTTCAGCGATACTGGCCTTTGTGCTGGGCTGCCTCCTTTCCTATGAAGTTGTAGACTTGCTGCTTTATCTGCACTTTTTTTTTTTTTTGAGACAAAGAGTCTCACTTTGTCTCCGTGGGTAGAGTGCTATGGCATCAGCTCCACAGCAACCTCCAACTCTTGGACTTAAGTGACCCCCTTGCCTCAGTGACCCCCTTTGATCAACAGACTGTCCATTTCTCTTTAATAATAATACAAGCCTCTCATGGAGCTGGGACTACAGGCGCCAGCCACAAGGCCCAGCTAATTTTAGAGATGGAGTCTCACTCTTGTTCAGGCCCATCTGGAACTCCTGAGCTCAGACAATCCACCCACCTTGGCCTCTCAGAGTGCCAGGATTACAGGCATGAGCCACCATCCCAGGCCTTATCTTCACTACTTTTTTTTAGAGATACAGTCTCACTTTATCACCCTCTGTAGTGTGCTCTAGCATCACAGCTCACAGCAACCTCCGAATCTTGGGCTTAGGCAATTCTCCTGCCTCAGCCTACCCTAGCTGGGACTACGGATGCCCGCCAGAATGCCCTGCTATTTTTTCGTTGCAGTTTGGTGGCCAGGGCCTTACCCACTTAGCCACAGGCACCACCCTTATCTTCACTTTTTTTTTGAGACACAGCCTCAAGCTGTCCCCCTGAGTAGAGTGCTATGGCATCACAGCTCACAGCAGCCTCCAACTCCTGGGCTCAAGCGAGTCTCCTGCCTCCATCTCCCGAGTAGCTGGGACCCCAGGCACCCGCCACAATGCCCGGCTATTTTTTGGTTGCAGTCATTGTTGTTTGGCAGGCCCGGGCTGGATTCGAACCCACCACCTTAGATGTATGTGGCTGGCGACTTAGCCACTTGAGCCACAGGCACTGAGCCTTATCTTCACTTCTTAAAGTGACTGCAGGAATCTATCCTTTTACTATAGTAAGGAAGCAACCCCTCCCCCACTCCTGGAAACTATCTGGAGCCCCTCTTGTCCTGGGCAGGTATCCTCAGGCCTTGTAGATTTTAGAGAGAAAACATACTTCGTACTGTCAGCTTTTGATCAACAGACTTTCCATTTCTCTTTAATAATAATATAAGCAAATGGACCATCTTCTTTTTTTTTTTTTTTTTAACTTTTTGGAGACAGAGTCTCACTCTGCAGTCCAGTCTAGAGTGCCATGGTGTCAGCCTAGCTCACAGCAACCTCAAACTCCTGGGTTCGAATGATCTTCCTGCCTCAGCCCCCTGTGCAGCTATGACTCCAGGCACCTACCACTACTCCTGGCTAATTTTGTTCTATTTTTAGTAGAGATAAAGGTGTCACATCTGATGGGTCTGGCCTCCACGTTCTGACCTCAAGTGATCCTCCCACCCTGGCCTCCCCAGCCCTACGATTATAGGCATGAACCACCCTGCCCAGAACTATCTCCTCTTGATTATGACCTTCTCCTGACTTAAGGTCTTTATCACATGAAGTCCCAAGCTCTCTGACAAAATCGTAGCGCCTCAGGGAAAGCCTCTATGAGACAGGCTAAGATAATGGAGATCACCTGATGAGAGGGCCTGCGGAGTATGCACACACAGTCTCTGCCACCACATTCACCAGTTCCCAGAATGTGATATCAAATGAGAGTCTGGCTCACAAAGGGGGTGTGGAAGCTCAAGGCAGATATGGAGGGGTATTAGAGCCTCCTATACTGCTGGGGCCTCTCTGGCATTAAACACAGTTTTCTGGAAGGGAAATCCGGGGGCCCTTAGCCAGTGTAGACTGAAGGTCATCCTCCTCTAGCTGGTCTACTATGTCTTAGTGGAAAACAGATCTTCCTTGGCCAACGGAGAGCAAATATTTGAGTGGGGGGAGGTGGTGAAAACTACTCTATTTCCAGGCGGTGCCTGTGTCTCAGTGAGTAGGGCCTGGCCCCACATACTGAGGGGGGCAGGTTTGAACCTGGCCCCAGCAAAACTGCAACAAAAAAATAGCCAGGTGTCGTGCTGGGCGCCTATAGTCCCAGCTACTTGGGAGGTTGGGGCAAGAGAATCACCTAAGCCCAAGAGCTGGAGTTGGCTGTGAGCTGTGACGCCGTGGCACTCTACTGAGGGTGACAAAGTGAGACTCTGTCTCAAAAAAAAAAGAAAATACTACTTTATTTCAAACTAACTCTCTGCCGTAGCCTAAGAACAATGGGCTTCTTGTTGGGCACAGAAGAAGAAATTTAATAGGTAATTCTTTCTCTTTTTTTTTTTTTTTTTGAGATAGAGCCTCAAGCTGTCACCCTGGGTCAAGTACCATGGCATCACAGCTCACAGCAACCTCTAACTCCTGGGCTCAAGTGATTCTCTTGCCTTAGCCTCCCAAGTAGCTGGGACTACAGGCGCCCACCACAATGCCTGGCTATTTTTTGATTGTAGTTATCATTGTTGTTTTAGCTGGCCCGGGCTGGATTCAAACCCCGCCAGCTCTGGGGTATGTGGCAGGTGCCTTAGCCATTTGAGCTCCAGGCACCAAGCTGGTAATTCTTTCTTTAATTTCAACTTAATCAAAAAGTCTTTGAGAATAGAACTTTTTTTACTTTCTGTTTTCCCACAGTGTCTAGGTCAGGGAATAAGACAGGCCCTCAATAAGGCTTGCTGGTTGACCGGTGATCCATTAGCTGAGGGCAGATTCTAGGCAGGTTTCCCAAATGTCAGTCTCTATTATATTGAAGTAGAAGCTTTTGCCAAGAGTACCAGGCTGTTTACAGATTATGGGGAGTTATTTATCTATAGCGAGTTATTGAGAACAGACCAAACACTAGGGCAGGATAGACAATAGAGAATAGCAGAAGTTCAAGCAGGTGCCTTGAGACTGTACTCAGGCTTATTAGGAGACACGCTCCTGTCTGTTCTTAGGATTATAGGCACGGCTCTAATCTGGCACCTCACTTCCTATGATGAAATAGTCTGTCTTCTTCCCCACTTGGGGAGATGATCCAAGCATTCTTCCATGTGTCTATCATAGTGCACCCACATGGGGTGGTATCTGAACATTTAGTGGGAAATTGCAAGTGGGAAGGAAGGAAACATCTGTAGGAGGAACTGAAGCCAGGCTTGAGTTTGTAGAATACATGATAAACCAAGTGGGAAGATGTGTCAGGCAAGTGTGGTAAATTAGAAGAAAAGGAACCAGAGATAGGATGACATCGATTAGGAAACAGTACTAGGTGATGAGTGTTTGGAATGGGGACGTGGCAGTAGAATCGGACATAACCTAAAAGAGGTTTGAATTGAGGCTCATATGGGCAACAGTTAGGTGCAAGGGACGCCAGTAATGGGATATGTGATGTTAAGTGGACTTCCAATCTTTACAGCCAGGACTGTGGTCTTTCTGCTCAGTTGTGGTAGCCCTGGTAATTAGAAGGTACAACTCTGGCTCCCAACCAAGATGCCAGGAAAGCGGCCTCAAACCCCAGGCCTGAGTACAGAGAGGCTTTTGGAGGCCTTCTTAGTTATTGGACTGCAGCAAGTTATTTAATGATTGAGATTTTTTTTTCTTTTTGAGACAGCCTCAAGCTGTCCCCCTGGATAGAGTGCCATGGCATCAATGCTCACAGCAACCTCCAACTCCTGGGCTCAAGCGAGCCTCCTGCCTCAGCCTCCCAAGTAGCTTGAACCACAGGCGCCCGCCACAGTGCCCAGCTATTTTTTGGTTGCAGCCGTCATTGTTGTTTGGCAGGCCTGGGCTGGATTCGAACCCACCACCTTAGGTGCATGTGGCTGGTGCCTTAGCCGCTTGAGCCACAGCCTTTTTTTTTTTTCTTGTTACGGTCTTACTCTGTCACCCTGGGTAGAGTGCCATGGCATCATCATAGTTTATAGCAGCATCAGTAATAATGAGTTTTTTTCCCCAGTGGCTGGGGAAATAATAGCTTACTGTGGATTGCAAAACTTGAGTTGGCAGCATGAGAATATGTTTGAGGTGTAGCAGGCATAGGGTAAATTCTGGTATTCTGGTTACTTGAGGACTCTTTTTCTCTTTTGGCTCCTCCATCCTCAGCCATTTGATTTTTTTTTCCTTTAATTGGACAAACTTGGCCACCACCACTCTAGGTGTCTTGGGGAGATAGGGCAAAAAAAAAAGAGTTATTTGCCAACAGATTTTCTTTTTGTTTCTTTGCCTGGAACCTGGTTACGTACTGAAGCTCAGCACCAAATATTGGCAGCAAGAATGCGCCTATCAGGATGAGGCCACCAACCAGTATTTATCGCTGAATCACGTGAGAAGGGAGCATTATCAGCTGGCAGTGTTTCTCAAAGTAAATGTGCCCAGGGAACTCCTGAAGATCTTGTTAAATGTAGATTCTCATTCATTTAGTCTGAGTGGGCCTGAGTGTGCATTCCTAACAAGCTCCTGGGGGACACCTGTCACTGGGACTGCACATTGAGGCTTTGATTAAAAAGGGGGGAAGGAAAGGCCAGGTGGGGTGGCTCACACCTGTAATCTTAGCACTCTGGGAGGCCGAGGCCAGCAGATCGCTTGAGCTCATGAGTTTGAGACCACCCTGAGCCAAAGCAAGACCACATCTCTAAAAATAGCCAGGTGTTGTGGTGAGCACCTGTACTTCTAACTACTGGGGAGGCTGAGGCAAGAGTTGGAGGTTGCTGTGAGCTATGATGCCACAGCCCTCACTCTACAAAAGGCAACAAAGTGAGACTCTGTCTCAAAAAAAAAAAAAAAAAAGGTGGGGGGAATGGTGACCGTTAAGGGAAGCAACTCCCTTCCCAACCCCCATCACCACTTTCTGGAATGCTGGCCTGGCTTGCAGTGAACAATTTCTATTCTAGTCTTGGCACAGCTTGTCTTCTGGAGCAGGTGGCTTAATAATGACAAATGACCTTTGCAATTGCACTTTGTAATTTACAAAGCA
The DNA here is from genome assembly GCA_963574575.1 of Galagoides demidoff. Lineage (NCBI taxonomy): Eukaryota > Metazoa > Chordata > Mammalia > Primates > Galagidae > Galagoides > Galagoides demidoff. The sequence continues at coordinate 4,639 of CAUYQV010123591.1, read as the reverse complement.
TGTTTCTCACACCATCATTTGCAGTCCTCTCTCGGTCTAGTTTTTGTGTGGCAAAGTGAAGCGTAGACGAGTAACTTCCTAAAGGTTCACACACAGCTGGCCAGGCAGAGGTGGAGCCGAAACCCAGAGTGTATTTCCTAACAAAAGGTCCTTCGTCTTGCTGTTGCTCTGTGTGGTCTGCTGTGTGATGGAATCGAGTTTTCTGCTCTTTGCCCATTGCTTGAATCCTTGATCCCTTAGATGGAGATACTATTTTAAGTTCTTTGGATGGTATCCAGTTTTCTCAATTGGCTAAATAATTTACTCAAGAATATAGAGCTAGGAAATGTTATTACCGGGATATAGAACTATAGCCACCTGTGCCTGGCATGGTGGCTCATGTCTGTAATCCTGGCACTTTGGGAGGCCGAGGCAGGTGGATTGCCTGAGAAAGAGACCTCATCTCTACTAGGAATAGATAAAACTACCTGGACATTGTGGTGGGCCCTAGAGTCCCAGCACCTTGGGAGGCTGAGGCAAGGGGATCTCTTGAGCCCAAGAGTTTGAGGTTGCTGTGAGCTATGATGCCACAGCACTCTACCCAGGATGGCAGAGTGAGACTCAAAGAGAGGCTTAGGAACCCAGAGTCTGCCAGTCCTCTTTCTATCCTTGCTGACACAATGCCGTCAGCCCCAAGGATCCAGTTTCCAACCCTAACATAATTTTTTTCTTCTCCCTTTGCAGGGTGTTTCTGTGGCCTAGGGCTGGTTAGCACCAACAAGTCCTGCTCAATGCCACCCATCAGTTTCCAAGACCTTCCCCTCAACATCTATATGGTCATTTTTGGCACTGGCATCTTCGTTTTCATGCTCAGCCTCATCTTCTGCTGCTATTTTATCAGGTGAGTAGATCACTGGCGAAGTCCAAAAGACAGGAGGCCGGGCAAGCGGAGCAGGGTCACTGGCCTTATGCTGAAGCTGCTGCTTTGCTTTGAGGACATGGCTAAGCCTGTCCTTCTCTGGGCCTCCCAGGCCTGGTGTTTCTGTTTATCAGGTTGTCTCAGAGCATATTAGGTCAACTCGGGTTGGGCTTCATCCTGCCTCTTTCCTGGTCCGTTATTCTAAAGTTGCCTGGAATTACTGTTTGACAGTAGGAGCTGGTAGTCCCTTAGCTGTCATTCCCTAGTCCCCAGTTCACATCCTCTGGGTGGCCAGGAACAAGTGGGCATCAGTTACACCAGTGACATGTTCCTTTGCCCTCCTGGGAAATCCTGTTGTCAGCCCTCCAGATGCTAATATTAGCAAGCTGATGTCTGGAGAGCTCCTTGTTTATTCTGCCTTGTAAGCTCTTATTTTTGAGAGTGGAAAAAAAAAAAAAAAGACAGCTAGAACCGGGTCCCTTATTCTTAATTGCTTAGGGAGTCAGGGAAGGACATGAGCGTGGCCGGGCTATTTCTCTGCCTCTTGCTGAAAAACAGAACTTGCTGACTATTTTCTACAAAAAAAATTTGGGACATGACTGGTATTTAGAGTGGAAATCCAAGTAGTCATATTTCTGAATGGAGCGTGCTGTTGGTATTGACAATTCCTCATTGTGTGGGGCTGTCTTGTACGTTGGAGAGGGTTGAACATCCCTGGCCGATTAATTGGACAGGCTAAGTAGTTGTTAGAGCCACTGTGATTCCCCAGCCCATTTCCCCGCCACCCACACATCACCAGATGCCTGAGTAGACATCAGCCTGTGGTCTAGGCTATGCTCTGATCAAATCATTTAAGAAGATTAAGATTAAGGAAAACGAGTCTTTGCTTGATACTGAGCTGCCCTGCTGGGTGTGAGTGCTTCTCTGGAAGGCAACTGGCTAGGAGGCAGGTACTTATCTACCTTCCCTGAAGCTAGCGGGTTTGTATAAGAAGGGGAAGTGGCCTCAGGCAGCATTCCCATTTGCTACCTTGGACTTCTTCCTTCTCAGAACCAAATAGGTCCCTGGGACTGGAAATTTCCACTTAAAAGTCTACGCAGTGAAGACAGTGGTTTATTTTCCCTCTTATACACTTGGGTCTGGAGTTTGCCTCTATTAGAGGGTAGATTTCTGGTGCCTCCCTCCTTCCCTTCCCCTTGTCTAAAGCCTATTTTCATCCTGACCACCACCCTCCCCGCACCACAGCCCCAAGCCCTCATGTTAAGCAATTCACCAGATTCCTGGAGCCTGAAGATGGACACATACCAAATACCAAAGATTTACTTTTGATGAGACTGGAGGAGTCTGTAAAACCAACTCTAGCTGTTCCCTTCCCTCTCTCTGCTGCCCCATCCCCTCCCCCAGAAGGACGCACATACCCACCAGCAAAGGGGGGTCTAGAGAAGGTAAAGTACAGAAAATTGCTTAGGGCTAGGAAGTGGGTAATGAGGGTTCATTTCCTAATTCAGCCACTAATCGGTGTAACCTTAGGTTCTTAGCTACTCTTTACCAAGGGCTTTCTGTATGCCAGGCATTGTGGTCAGCATTCTGTAAACCATTTAGCTCACTTATCCTTAGTTTAGGTATTAGCCCACTTTACAAATGAGGAAATTCGTGCTCAGACAGTTAAGGATGTGCCCAAGGTCATGCATCAGGAAGGTAGAGGGTGAGCCAGTCTGGCAGTGATTAGCTGGAGTCTTTCCGATTCTTTCCATATGTTTGCCTTCTGTGCTGATGGAGGTGGAGCTGGTGAGAGCTGTTGAGTTGGCCACCCCTCCCTCTACAGCGAGGGATTGGGCCCCGCAGCAGGACCAGCTGGGGAGCTGTGCATTCATTGCTGATTTCTTTTGCTGCAGCCAAAGAGACAGAGCTGAGCAGTAACCACATAATACCAAAAGCTGCCCCCTCCCCCCACTGCGGTGCAGCTCAGCACCACCTGTCCCCCCTGCCGTGACACGGAAATCTGCTCCTTCTGCTCCTTTGTTACCCCACCCTCAGTTCTGCCTGCCCAGAGCCAGTTGACCCTGGAGTTTCATGGTCCCAGAAGCTCACTGGTGGGTGGCAGCCTGCGTGTGCCTATATATAGCAAGACACACGGGCCCAGAAGCCACCACTTCCTCAGCCTGCTTCTCGGTTTCCTCCTCGGCCAAAACAGGCCCATGACTGCCACTCTCAGCCTGGTGAGCTCATCGAATGGCCACGGCCAGCCTCCCCCATCCCTCTTCCCCCCTCTCTCAAGACTGACCTCTGCCCCACACAGGATGGAGGGGCCAGGGAAGCACAAATAGTCAGGAAGGGAGCGATTCTTTTCAGGACTTGGCCACATTGTTGGTGGTGCAAGGGAGAAGAGGAAAGGGAGAGCCCACCGTCCGGGGCTAGAAATAGTCTCATATTTCAGAAAATCAGGGGTATTTTTAGTCGCTTTGCTCATCCAACAGCTGAGAAGTCCACCTGTCCACAGTTGTTGGCAGGAGGGCCCCGGCTAAGATGGCCCAGGGTCCTTGCTTTTTGCTGTTTTCCTTGCAACCGTTTTGGCCCCATTTAAATCATGAGCTAATCCTCACTGAGCTGAAATCTGTGTAGGATGAAGGGGCAGCGCTGAAGCCCTTCCCTGCTCTGAGTTGTGGAGGGGATCCCTGGCTAAGGGGTGAGTAAAGGCAAAGGGGCATCTTGGGTACCTAGGAAGACGCGGCCTGCGTTGCATGGTGTAGCCATGCGGCAGGCAAGGCAGCGGCCCCTCCGCAGACAGGTGGATGTGTGGCAGTCCCTCCCTCGTCCCCCCACGGTTAGCAACACAGGCTTTTCACCACTTCCTTGTTTACTGTGCTCATCTCTGTAAAGAGCAATAGTCCTTCTCTCCGGGACTCCCTGAGGTTGGGGCACTTCCCTCCCGCCCCAGCTCACCCCAGTGCTTGTCAGATAACAGCAGCTCACACGAGCCTTGGACTCATCCTTCTCTGCCTCTCTTGTTTGGAAATAGGGACAGAAATGCACACATATTGCGTGGAGGCCTTTCCTGGCTTAAGGAGTTCTCTGTGCAGTGAAGGGGGGGCCAGTGGGTGTGCTGCCCGCAGGCCTGTGCTGGGAGTCCACCAAGGCTGGAGTTCTTGAGGCTCTGGGAACATGACAGCCTCGTCTCACCTCCCCTGCAGTGCTCAGGCCTGGCTCTGCCCCTCCTTCCACAGTGACCTCAGCCTCCATCACACCCCTCAGATTGGGGCTCTCTGATTGACAGGTCTCTCTAACTTGGGGCAGCACTCCTTTTCCCATAAAGTATCAAATTGTAAATATTTTTTGGCATTGTGTGTTAGGAGGTCTCTATTATAATCACGCAACTTCTGTCAGACCACAAAAGCAACCATAGGTGATGTGTAAACTATGAGCAAGGTGTGTTCCAGTAAAATTTAACAGATGCTGAAACTTGAAACATTATTTTTTCCTCTTTCTTCACTAGTTTTTTTTTTTTTTTTTGAGACAGTCTCAAGTTGCTGCCCTGGGTAGAGTGCCAGGGTGTCATAGCTCACAGCAACCTCCCAACTCTTCTTGCCTCAGTTTTTCTTTTTTTTTGAGATGGAGCCTCAAGCTATCCCCCTGGGTAGAGTGCCATGGCATCACAGCTCACAGCAACCTCCAACTCCTGGGCTCAAGTGAGTCTCCTGCCTCCGCCTCCCAAGTAGCTGGGACCACAGGCGCCCGCCACAA
>CAUYQV010123590.1:0-35066 GCA_963574575.1 Galagoides demidoff | reverse complement strand
TATATATATATGTGTGTGTGTGTGTGTGTGTATATATATTTTATAATACAGCCTGGACAACAGGTGACCTTTTAGGGTATGAGATGCTAATCACAACACTGATACAATTGTATAAGGTGGGGGCTGGAAGCTACTGTCTTGCCAGGGAAAACTCGTCCCATCTTCCTGAGTTCTTTGCCCTTAATCCCTACCAGGTTGGGAACCTGTAGCCCTCATCAATCTACTTAATAGACATGCCTCAACCTTTCCAAACAGTGTCCCTTGGCCATGTGGTGGCTTTCCCAGGAAAATATTTTCCCTCAAGTCTCCCCTTGGTGTCTGCTTAGCTCAGCAGGTGCATAAGAACAGGCCTGGCACTGGGACCCTGTGGGCTGATCCTCCCAGGCAGGAGAAACAATGACTGCAACTGAAACAATGAGAACTCCTCTCCACCCAGGAGCTCAGTCCTGGCCCCTGGGCACCATTCAAGATCACTTGCTTGCCCAAGCTCTCCCAAGATTAATTCTCACAACAGCCCAGGTCAAAAAAGCCTGCAGGGCAGACCTTCTTGGTCTGAAAACTGCTGCAGTTTCAAACCTGCCAAACTCAGTTGCTTACGAGTACTCACCCTCTGTGCTGATTCTCCACTGCTCCTGGAGTCTCCCACCACCTCCCTGTGCCCCTAAAGCAAAGTTTCTGGCACTCCAGAGGTGGCTGGAGTCCTTTCTCCTGATACCACCCACATCTCTAAGCCCTTTTAATGTCAGAAAGGCTTTAAAAATTCACCTCTAATTTAGATTCATTAACAGTACCCATCTAGGCAAAGTGAAATTCTCTACTAAATTAATACTGTCTGTAAAGGACTTTCTTGCTAGGAAAAAGTAAATAATATGAATTTTCAGGTTCTTTATACATCTCTCGATGAACAATTAAAAAAAAAGTTAAAACGGGGCGGCGCCTATGACTCAGCAAGTAGGGCACCGGCCGCAGCCAAACTGCAACCAAAAAATAGCCGGGCGTTGTGGCCGGCACCTGTAGTCCCAGCTACTCGGGAGGCTGAGGCAAGAGAATCGCTTAAGCCCAGGAGTTGGAGGTTGCTGTGAGCTGTGACGCCATGGTACTCTACCAAGGGTGACAAAGTAAGACTCTGTCTCTCCAAAAAAAAAAAAAAGTTAAAATGGTTTCATTAATTGATCTCAACATAGTACTTGAAAACTCCTGCTAGCTTTCCTGTAGGTGCAAAGTACCTTATGGACTGGACTCTATTTTTTCACTTGGGGTAAAAACATAATAGTAATGACGATAAAAATAAGAAGAAATATAAATAATACTTATTCAAAAAAATGTGCTCTTGTGCTGTGGTTTAAATATGTAATCTGTTTTAATCTTTCAATCCAAAGGAGGAATTACTGTTGTTATTCCCAAGTTTTAAGCAAGGAAAATGAGGTTTAGAGAGGTTAAGGAACTCCGAGGTCATGTTGCTATTACATGACTGAGTTGGGATAGGCACTAAGTACGTGAGAAATTGGAGGCATTCCTTCACAAAGAGCCTCACTTAGGAACATTGCTTTCTCCAAGATTTCAGCCAACAAGGGCTTCTGCACATGTGTCCTTTTAGGAAGAATCAGTTTATGTTTTAGTCTGATAAATGCAAATTATCCTCTGCCTTTTGTGATTCCTGTACAAACTCCTGTTCAATTGGTAGGTCATTTTTGTGTCTACTCATTTTGCTATTACCCTGTTATAGAAATTCAGCCTCAAGTAATAAATTTGTAAAAAGTAGGTAAAGTAAATTAATGAGAAAATTATTTTTAAACAAGCCTTATAATAACAAATAATTCTTTTTTTTTTTTTTGAGACAGAGTCTCACTTGGTCACCCTCAGTAGACACCTTAGTGTGGTGTTTTAGCTCACACTAACCTCAAACTCTTGGGTTCAAGTGATCCTCTTGCCTCAGCCTCCCATGTGCTGGGATTACAGGTATGACCCACCACACCTGGCACAAATAATTCTTTAAAAATTTTCCTTTTATGTATATTCCTTTCTTGAATGTCTGTGTATACAGCTTTGTATACCTGTTGAACTATTTCCCGTAGGAAACAAGGCAAAATATCAAGATCCAAAATGTTAGTAGTTTTAATAGTTCAGAACATTTTATCTAAGTGGCCCTACAAATTAGACATAAGCCCCTTTGAACTAATCTCCTGGATTCAACATTGTAGGCGGATAACCGCGCCATAATCTGTATAAAGCTAAATGTATTAATGCTCATGGAGTCTTTTATTCTTGGACCTGGATCCAAAGATAACTCAGCAATCTGTACTGTTCACTTTCTTTGTGCTCTGTCTTATCATTCATCTCTAGGAAGTCTGGTCTTATTAACTGTGCTGTGGTCTGGCCAGAGCCTTTGTATTCCCTCAGTGTGGGCCCAACTTGCAGGTCATGGGGAGAGGGAATGGCTATAACACAATCTTGGGAAGAGATACACTTTTAAATAAATATATGCTTCTATTATCATCATAAGCTCATAATTATATATACATGCATAATATATGTACATCTGATATGTAATATATTATGTGTACATGTGATATATAATATGTGTATTCACATACAAAATACAAATATGGTTATGAAACACACAATATATAAAATCTATATTCTCACATATATAATTTTATATATAAATGAAATTGGTACGTTTATTCTCCCACTCTGTTCTTGAGTGCTATTGCAAGTGTGGCCAGGTGAGGTGCTGTGCAGAGATTTAGCCAAACCTGCTTGCTTTCCAGCCCTTACCGCGCTTTCTGCTACACTTAGTTGAATGGCTCACAGAGAGTAAACTTCATCCCCCTAGAGTCCTTGACTGAAATCTACTGTCTCTGCTTTCTTCTAAATAAAAAAGGATGGCATTAAAAGGCAGGAGGAGATTTCTTGCTGAATTATCATGGTGACAACTGACCTTTTCCTTTAAAGTATTATGTTGAATGTATGCTTTTAGAGAAAACTATTTTTGGTTGTATATTACTTATTGCTTTTGTCCAATAAAATCTAATACATAGGATACTGAGCCAATGGTACATTACATTCAGTGAACATTTTAAGTTTTGTGCCATACTCTTTGACTTGATTTTCTATTCTGCAATATTCTTTTTTTTGTTAGTTTTTCCTTCACCTGTGTCTTTTGAAGCCATCAGAAAAACATCACACTGTGTTTTCACCCCTTCCCCTACAGCATGCTGATTTCTGAACATGTCAGACAGCTCTGCATGCCCGTGATGGGTGCTGCTTATCAGATTATTGGATTTAACATAGAGTTGCATTTTGTATTTTATAGCATTTAAATATAAATATCCAAACTACCAGCTAAACTTCAGATGTACAGTCCCTTTTGTTAAGTTTCTGCTGCCAAGGAATATGAATTATCATGGTGACTAGTACAAAAATGTTAGTGTAATATAAAAATAGAAATGAAATACACATCCCTCACCTGTGCCCTTTTGAGGACTCGACTTAGTAAATCTGAGTTTGGGCAGATATCACAAGTCCTCAGGTGTCATAATGTAAGTAGACATGACAGAGTTTAAATGAAAATTTATGGAAAATATCCTCTTTTTGTCACTTTAGATTTCTCTGTCTTTTCTATGTCAGAGATAGCAGAAAGCAGCACCTTTTCAAAGCTAAAGAGCCACAAGAGTTTCCTCCATGCCTAGATGAAGTCTCAGAGTTCTAATTTTAAAAGACCCAATGGAAGAAGGAGACCCCAGCATACTGCAGGACGGTATGGTCATTCCATGTGAGTATACTGAGCTGCACACTGTCCCCAAGACCTGTCTGTCCACCCATGGACGACCCCCATGTTCCAGCTTACCAGACGGTTGCTCTACCTGGATGCACTGCGTCTGTATTTCCACGCTGCACCAGTCATGAAGGGGGGAGCAAAATATTTTGCCTGACATAAATGAGCTTTCCAGAAGCCCCCCCCACTTATATTCTTTGACCAGAATTAGAACCAGAGAAACTCAAGAATATAAATTTTTAGCTGATCCATTGTCACCTTGCACAACACTAGGGTCCTGTTGACGGGGAAGAAAGAAAAAATGGCTGAAGCACTTAGCCGTGACTTCTGCGAGGTTAAGTCTTTAGAAAAATGTCAAGTTGGTCTTGACTTAATTCTGACTAGAACAGTGATTAGGAAACTCGCATTATATGTCTCCAGCCTTAATTACAGAATATAAGCTGCAAGGTATAATTTAGCAGCATGTAAAGAAATATTAATATTTTACCATTTAAAAATATTGTATACTTGGAATTTCGCAAGCGCAATTCAGGAATAAAACACATAAGAAATGATTTAATTCTGAAATCATTTAAAACTGGGGATTTTCTCCCAGAAAAGTATTTTCTCTTCAGAAAGTTCCCCATTATATAAGATGGGATTAGATAATGAGAGCTGTGAGATTATAGAAACTTCCTCTCCATGTTCCTTCAGACTAAAAGATCTGTGCAAAAAGAGAAACTGATAGTATTGTGTTAGATATACACATCCAGCCTCCTTCTGAATTGGGGATCACGGAGTTTTCTGGCAGAGTGCTCAGGCCAAACCCCTGGGAATTTCCTAGGTGGCTGTATTCCACCTGTGTTGAATGTTTTGGAACTCTGGTGTGGTTTAGTCCAACTTGCAAGTGAGGATGTAAAAATTACATGAAAATCTGGCAGAAGAGTATCAGCCATCATCCTAATACGATTTATTTTAGTTTTTATTTGGCTTATGACACTAATTCAGAAAGTACATGAGCATATGATTAAGCAGAACAGGCAGCTGCCATGGTGATAAAATTTGGAAACTATAGGAAAGACCTCCCCCACAAACATGCTGTTTTAGTCATGCTGAGAGGGAGGACTGCTAAGTCATGTAAGTTAAGTGCCTACTGTGCCTAAAGAATGAAGTTTCTGTGAGCTGTTAATATTTTGGAGCAAAAGAGTTTCCATGTACCTATGAGAATAAGTGTTTTAGGATATAAGTGGAACCCAAGACAAATTCTGGTAAGAGAAAAAGGCAAAGTCAAAAACAGTGTAGAAAAAGGGACAAAACAGTGGGAGTCCCAACCAGCTGGAAGCACAGCGCACTGTGCCCCAAGTGCAGTTCTCAAAGCAGGTGGAAGGTGCCGAGACACAGTCCTTCCTTTGCGTCATTTCCCTGAAACCGGCCAGGATGTTCTGGCTTGTATCAAAGAGGGAACTTTCTTTTATTCTGTGATAGTTACAACTGGAAAATTCTTTACTGTTGAAGAAATTTTTATATATAAAATTATGGTGAATTATAAATTAGTATTTAATAATGGTGCTGGAAAATTGGATATCCGTAGGCAGAAGAATGAAACCCCCTGTTTCTTACCATATACAAAAATCAACTCAAGATGGATTAAAAATTCAAATTTAAGACCCAAAATTATAAGACTTGTAGAGGAAAACTTAGGGAAATCACTTTAGGATACTGGTCTAGGCAATAACTCAATGGCTAAGACTTCAAAAGCACAGACAGCAAAAGCAAAAATAAACAAATGCAAGTATATTAAATTAAAAAGCTCTGCAAAGCAAAGAATTGAATCTTCAGAGTGATTGTTGAAGAAAGTACTTGGGAAGTATTCATTAGACAAGGGACTAATATGCTGAATATACAAGAGACTCACAATTTAACAGTAAAAAAAATTGATTGTCCTGTTAAAATGTAAGCAAGGAATATGACAGATATTCCTTTAAAAAGACATACAAATACCAATAGGTATATGAAAAATGCTCAACATCCCTAATCATTAGTGAAATGCAAATCAAAACATGAGATATCATCTCACCCAGTTAGAATGGCTATTATTAAAAAGATAGAAAAAATAAAAGATGTTGGTAAAGATGGAGAAAAAAAGGGTCTTATTGCACTGCTGGGGGGAATGTAAATTGGTTACAACCGCTGTGGAAAACATGGGAATTTTTCAGAAAGCTAAAATATAGCCATAAGACCCAGAAATCCTGCTGAGTATCTATCCGAAGGAAAAGAAATCTGTATATCAAATGTGATACCAGCCCCTTCATGTTAATTGCAGTACTAATCACAATAGCAAAGCTGTGGAATCAACCTAAATTTTTTTCATGGATGGAAGAATGCATAATGAAAATGTGACCTATATACACAGTGGAATACTATTTGGCCATTCAAAAGAAAATCCTGTGATTTGTAAAAGCATGGATGGAACTGGAGGTCATTACATTAAGTGAAATGAGCCAGGCATACAAAGACAGGTGCTGTATTTTCTCACTTATATGAGGGAGCAAAAATAACTGGCCTCATAGAGTTAAATACAAGAATGATAGAAACCAGAGGGTGAGAAGTGTGTGTGAGTGGAAGAGAGGAATGAAGAGAGGTGGGTTAACGTATAGTTAGAGTCAGGGCATATGTTTTAATGATTGACAGGGCAGTGTGATGGGACTGTAGTTAGCCACAGTCACATATATTTTAAAGGAGCTCCAAGAGAATTTGAAAAGTTCCCAACATGTGGAAATGATAAATATTCAAAGTAATGGATGTTCCAAAGACCTTGACTTAATCAATATACATCTATGCGTTCAAGAAAGGTATCACATGTACCCCATAAACATGTATAATTTTGTGTATAATAAAAACGTAACTTTGGAAAACAGTACTTATCTGGCTCATGAAGTCTCAGTAAATTTTAAAGTAGATAATGGAACACATAGCTAATATTAGGGGTGAACCCTAAAGTCATTTATAACACTCTGTTCTACATTGTCATTATAAAGTACTATGTTACTATTGTAGTTAAAGCTTTAAAGTGAATGAAACAATTTTGCCTTTTTGCTACAGAATTCATATTTACATACTACCTAATTTCTGTTAAATTCTAAATAGGCATAAGGACCTATGTTTGTAGCAGTTGTCTAAAGCCTTCTAAAGAAGAGTTATCTATTAACTTATAGAAGAATTTAGACTATTTTCAGTCTTTATGGTGTAGGCTTAAAATATTTATGTGAGTTTTGCTCCTGTGATCAGATTAAACACGGTACTTTTTTTATTTTACAATAAAGTGTATTTGAAAAAGTCACTGATTCTTCTTCAGATATGTAACCAATATGTGTTTATACTAGTACTTTTTTTATAAAATTTAATTTTTAATTTATAATTGATGTAACAATGGTACATATTTATGGGCTACAATGTAATATTTCTGTGAATGCATACCAAGTATAATGATCAAATCAAGATTGTTCCGGTATCCTTCACTTACACATTTATCATATCTTGATAACATTTGTAATGTCTTCTGTCTTAAAACATGTAATACGTACATTATGTTATAGTCACCTTCTGTGTTACGAACAAAATCTTACTAATGCTAACTTAACTTTATACCCATTGACCAACCTCTCACAGCCCTACCTACTCTGCCCCTCCCAGCCTCTAGGAGGCACTGTTCTACTTTCTGCTCTGCACTCAGCTCCCAGCCTCTAGGAGGCACTGTTCTACTTTCTGCTCTGTGCACTCAGCTTGTTTAGATTCCACACATGCTTGAGCTCCTGCCTCATCTTGTCTTTCTGTGCCTGGCTTCTTTCTTTTAATATAGTGTGGAGAGACAACCTACAGAATGGTAATGAGTATTTGCAGACTGTGTACTTGACAAGACATTAATATCCAGAATGTGTAAGGAAATCAACTCAAATGCAAAAAATAAAAGGCATTTCTCAAAAGAGGATGTACAAATGGCCAAAAAAATGTGTGAAAAGAAGTTCAACATCATTAAACATCAGAGGAATACAAATCAAACCCACAATGTTGAGAGAAGTTACCAATTTTACACTGCTGGTGGGACTGCAAACTAATATCGCCTTTTTGAAAGGAAGTATGGGGAACCTGCAAAGAACTCAAACAAGACCTCCCATTTGATCCTGCAATTCCATTACTGGGCATCCACTCAGAAGAAAAAGAATCCTTTTATCATAAGAACATTTGCATTAGACTGTTTATCTGAGCTCAATTTACAGTCACAAGATGTGGAAACAGCCTAAATGCCTACCAACCCAGGACTGGTAAATGTGTACCATGGAATACAATTACACACCCATTACAAGCTGTGGTAAATGTATGCCATGGAATACTATTCAGCCATTAAAAAATATGGAGATGTTACATCTTGTGTTTTAACCTGGATGGAAGTGGAACATGTTCTTAGTGAAGCATTACAAGAATGAAGAAGCAAGAATCCTATGTACTCAATAATGATATGAAGACAATGACCTAGTACATGGTAGGGGAGTGGGGGAAGGGGAGAGCAGAGAGAGGGAAGGAGGAAGAGAGGTGGGGGAAGGGGAGACCAGAGGGAGAAGGAGGGAGAGGAGTGGGAGAAGAGCAGAGAGAGGGATAGAGGGAGGGATGTGGGGGAAGGGGAGAACAGAGAGGGAAGGAGAGAGGGGGGTGAGAAGTCACAGTGTGTAATACACCTTTGGGGGGCAGGACACAATTATAAGAGGGACTTTAACCTAACAAATCCAGTCAGTGTAACCTGGTTCTTTGTACCCTCAGTGAATCCGTAACAATTTAAAAAAATAATAAATAGTTAATTTAAAAAAAAATCAAATCAAGGTATCACCTTACCCCAGTTAGAATGACTGTTAGTGAAGACAAAAAAATAAATGCTGGAGGATGCGAAGTCAAGAGAAGCCTTCTACACCGCTGGTGCAAATGCAGAGCAGTACAGCCACTACGGAAAACAGTATGGAAGGTCCTCAGAAAATGCTCACACATCCCAGTAACGGGCGTGTGTTCAAAGGATACATAGTGGTACTTCTTAAAGTACTACACATCCTGTGAAATTCAAAACAACAAATACATATTGAGGATCTATCATGGGCAAGAAAAGCATTGTTCTAGGAACTGCAGGAACAGGAGCACATACAGTTTCTTCAACATGTTTAGACTCAAAACAGGCAGTAAAATGAATATATAACTAATAAGAATATAAAGTAAACAGTTAAAATATATAAAGTCAGGGAGCCTGAGAAAATTTATACAGAGCATCTGTGACGGGCACTGAAGGCTGTCACGGTGCTATATTAGAGATCGATGGTCGGGTGCTCTGAATCAGTAGTCAGCTTGCAGACGTTAGATATATTCACCTAACGTTATGCTTGTGCCCTAACCACATGGACTGGTTGGTAGGGGTATGAGTATAGTGCAGCTGGAGAGGTGGGATTTTGTTCCCCCACTTTACTGCTATCATTTTATTTCTATTAAATGATAGGAAAGAGAGAATATAGGTACCAAAGAAAAACCTAGCCTACAATTTCTTAGTCAATTTCTTTAACTTTTTTTAAAAAATTGATAGACACTGTCTATTTATTGCGTACAACATAGTGTTTTTGGAACTGTACACAGCCTACACATGCACATACATGTGCGGAAGGGCTCACCAGCCCAGTTCATACCTGCAGCACATCTCAGACGCACGGTTTGTGGTGAGAAGACTTGAAATCTACTCTTTTAACAATATTCAGGAATCCAGTATACTGTTACTAACTGTGTTTACCGTAATGTACAGTAGATATTTTAAATCTATTCTTCTTGTATAACTGATACGCTGAGTCCTTTGACAACTCCCTGGGCTCTCATCTGCTGGCCTCTGGAACTAACATTTCACTGTTTCTATGCATTTGACTTTCTTAGATTCCTCACGTAAGTGAAATCATGTGGTATTTCTCTTTCTGTGCCTGGATTATTTGACAAAACGTAGTGTTCTCCAGGTTTATCATGCCATCCCAAATGACGGGAGTTCCTTCTTTTTAAGGCCAAATAATACTGCATTGTGTACATTTTGCACATTTTCTTCATGCATGACTCCGTTTTATCCACTATTAGACCCACGTTGATTCCCTCTCGTGGCTGTTGTCAGTAATGCTGCCGTGAATGTGGAGGGCAGACATCTATTTGACAAACTCATTTCCTTTGGCTGTGTTCCCAGTTGTGAGGTTGCTGAATCACTTGCTAGTTTTCCATAATACCTCCATCAGTCTGCATTCCCACGAGCACTGTACAAGTGTTCCCTTTTCTCCACACCCTTATCAGTATCCATCTCTTGTCTTTTGTGTTCTAACCGGTGTGAGGTCATGTCTCAAGGTGATTTTGATTTGCTTTTCCCTGATAATGAGTGACGCTGAGAATTTTTAAATATACCTATTGGCCATTCATATATCTTCTTCTGAGAAATGTTCATGCAGGTCCTTTGCCCATTATTTAATTAGGTTATTTGTTTTTTTCCTATTGAGTTGTTTGAGTTCCTTTTATAGGTTGAACACGAACCCCTTGTCAGGTGTATGGTTTACAGTGCATCTTCCATCTGCGTGTTCTCTCTGTTGGTTGTTTGCTTGGCTGTGCAGAAGCGTTTTAGTTTTAAGTAATCCTAGTCAACTATTTTCTGGCTTCACCTTTGGAATCGCATGCAAATGTCTTTGCCTAGACCAGTGCTATGGCACTTTTCCCCTGCTTTTTTATTCTAGCAGTTTTAAAGTTTCTAGTCTTATGTGTAAGTCTTACCCATTGTGAGTTGGGTTTTGTATAAGGACCTAATTCCATTCTACATGTGGATATCTGGTTTTCCTAGCACCATTCATTGAAGAGATGATCCTTGCTCCGTTTTATGTTCTTAGCACTTTGTGGAAAATCGATTAACTATCAATGTGTGGACTTATGTATGGGTTCTCTATTCCATTCTACCTGTCTATATTTTTGTTTTTATTTTAGTGTCATCCTGTTTTGATTACTATAGTTTTCTAATAGATTTTGAAATCAAGAGTGTGAAACTTTCTGCCTTATCCTTTTTATTCAAATTGCTTTGGCTATTTGAGGTCTTTGTAGCTTTACACAAATTTTAGGTTAGCTTATTTTATTTCTGTAGAAAAAAATGCATTGGAATCTTAATAGAGACTTCTACCCTGAGTACTATTAATATTCTCCCAATATTAATTCTTCCAGTCCATCATGAACACAGGATATCTTTTCATTTTTGTCTTCGTCAAATTCTGTTACCAACATTTTATTGTTTACAGTGAATAGGTCTTTCACCTCCATGGTTAAATTTATTCCTAGGTATTTGGGGGGTTTTTGTAGTGATTTATGTGTGGGATTCTTCTCTTGATTACTTTTTTGGTTAGTTCATTGTTAGTGTACTGATTTTTATATATTGCTTCTGTATTTTGCAACTTACTGAATTTGTTTGTTAGTGATAACAGCTTTTTGATGGAGTCTTTATAGAGTTTTCTATACATAAGATCATATTGTCTGGAAACAGAAACAGGTTAACTACTTTCTTTCTGATTTGAATGTCTTTTATTTCCATCAACAATCTCAGTGGAAGTAAAAACCATTCTTCTAAGTGAAACATCACAAGAATGAAGAAAGAAACACAAGTATTGAAGACTAAATTGGAACTAATTAATCAACACTTAAGTGTACATATGAAAGCAAATCTCACTGAAAATCAAGCTGGGGGGATGGCAGGCGGGAGGGGTAAATTCACACCTACAGGGCACACTACTTGGGTGAAGGGCACTTATAACTTCCACTCAGACTGTACAAAAGCAATGTTAACAAGATATGTATGTTCCCTAAAATTAAAAAAAAATGTAAAACCAAAAATAAGATACATTTAAAAAAATGTATTTCTTAAGTAATGACTTCAAAGTCAAAATTACGTCTTGGTCCCCAGGCTGAAGAATGAATGGTATGTTGGCAGGCATGGAAACAGCATTAATCTCTATCTAATCATCTCCATCTGAGCTCTTGGGTCATCAGGTACATTGTCAATGAGCAGTAATCTTTTCAAGGAATGTTTTGAGAGGGTTGTTTGTTTCTGAGCAATATATCAACAGTAGTTTTTAAATATTCAGGAAGAAGTAATGTAAGCAGATACGCTGACAGTCAGGCTTTGTTGTTGCATTGCTAGAACACGGGCAGAGTAGATTTAGCATAATGTACTTGGAATAGTAAATGAGCATCTGCTTCATGTTAAAGCAGAGGTCCTCAAACTTTTTAAACAGGGGGCCAGTTCACTGTCCCTCAGACTGTTGGAGGGCCAGACTGCAGGCCCCGGGACTAGTCGGCTGCTAAGCAGCACTGGCAGCAGTGGCAAAAACACCCGGCAGGCCAGATAAATGTCCTAGGTGGGCTGCATGTGGCCCATGGGCCCTACTTTGAAGATGCCTGTTAAAGTCACTAGCTGCACCTGCCCAGCAAGAGGGTCAGCCTGTCCTTTGAAGCTTGGAAACCAGCCATTGACGTCCTTCCCCCAGTAATGAAGGTACTTGATGGCATCTTTTTCCAATAAGAGGTCTGTCTATCTTCAGTGAAAAACTGGCTCCGTGTAGCCTCCTGTGTCCATCATCTTAGCTAGATCTTGTAAATCTTCTACTTCAGTGCTGGGTGCTTCACCTCGTACTTTTATATTGTGAAATAGCTTCTTCAGACTTTTCTTCTGTAAGCTCTTCACCTCTCTTAGCCTTCAGAATATTGAAGAGAGTCAGTCCCTTGTTCTCAATTAGCTTTTGACTTAAGGGAATGTTGTGGCTGGTTTCATCTCCTATGTAGACCAATAAAACCACCACCATATGAGGCTGTTCTGCTGTTTTATCACTTACGTGTTCACTGGAGTAGCACTTCTGATTTCCCTTGAGAACTTTCCCTTTCTTTTACCACTTGGCTAATTATCTGGCTCAAGAGGTCTCTCTTTCAGCCAGTGTCAGCTTTTGACGTGCCTTCCTCACTAAGGTTCTTCATTTCCAGCTTTTGATTAAAACAAAAGATATGTGACTCTTATTTTCACCTGAATACTTACAGGCCATTGTAGAGTTATTAATTGGTCTAATTTCAATATTATTTTGTCTCAAGGAATAGGGAGGGAGGGAGGGAGGCCAGAAGAGACAGAGAGAGACAGGAAATGGCTGATGAGTGGAGCTGTCTGACTCAAACCACATTAATGGAAGTTTGCTGTCTTATGTGAGCACGGTTTGTGTTGCACCATAAAAAATTGTAATAGTAACATTAAAGGTTACTGACCACAGATCACCATAACAAATATAATAATTCTGAGGATCCTCAGTACATGATACAAAGACAAAGTTGGGTAAAGGGCACTCACAGACTAGTTTGATGAAGGGGGCTACCAACCTTCAATTCACAACAGTGGCAATACCTGAGCAGCACAATAAAGCAAAGCACAAGGGCAGCCTTACCTCGGTCTACTGGACACTGTTTATGGGCACAACAGGAGCAGGCTCACCTCTGTCTAATGGACTGCATTTACTGGGCACAAGAGCAGGCCACCTCTATCTATTGGACTACGTTTACTGGGCACAACAAGAACAGGCAACCTCTGTCTACTGTACTACGTTTACTGGGCACAACAAGAGCAGGCCTCCTCTGTCTACTGGACTGCGTTTACTGGGCACAACAAAAGCAGGCTCACCTCTGTCTACTGGACTGCGTTTACTGGGCACAACAAGAGCAGGCTCACCTCTGTCTACTGGACAGTGATTACTGGGCACAACAAGAGCAGGCCACCTCTGTCTACTGGACACAACAAGAGCAGGCTCCCCTCTGTCTACTGGACTGCGTTTACTGGGCACAACAAGAGCAGGCTCACCTCTGTCTACTGGACAGTAATTACTGGGCACAACAAGAGCAGGCCACCTCTGTGTACTGGACGGTGATTACTGGACACAACAAGAGCAGGCTCACTTCTGTCTACTGGACAGTGTTTATTAGGCCACCTTTCTGAAGAATGTCTTCCTCTGCACTCAGTTTTTTCTTTTATGACATGTTACACTAGATAAATTCGATAAGTATTTCTTACCCGTAACTTTCTCCTTTTTTTCCCCCTCGTGGTAACATGGTAATACTTTTTAATGAACTTGAGCAAAATGCATAGGGAAGAAAAAACCTAGTAAGGATCTGGAGAATTGAGTTGTCGTTACCCTACTTTTTGGAGGATCTGTTTCCTTTCCTATATAACAGTGAATGTTCTGCTTTCCTCATAGGACTTTCACACGTTTCTTAATTACTAAGCTATTCTCAGGCAGATTCTCTGTTCTTCCATGTTATACGTCCCTTTGTCTACTTTTTAGGCCGTTTTTTGACCTGTTTCACATTCAGCCACATATGCCAAATAACAGGTTCCACCGGGCACATCTCCTCATGACCATGGATCTGATTAAGTACTCCTCTCCCCCACACCTGACTTGTCAGAAATATTTAGGGTAAAATCACATCTGGTCACTTACAGATCATAACTCTACCTGCTTTGGGACAGTTTTATGTCCAAATGTTTCTAAAATCCTACCCCAAAGATTCTTACATTGTCATTAGCAAAAGCAGCATTTGTTGGCAACCTTAGGCAAAATATTGAATTCAGCAGTCAGCCTTAGTATATGTAATACTCTTTGCCAAGTGTTGTCAGATTCATCTGAGCAAAACATTATAGCAAGAGTGCAGAGAAATTATTTGGAGTTTTTAAAATCATCCATCAAGATTGTAAATTTTTTGAAAAAAGGAAATATTATTTGTTCTATACCAGTGGTTCTCAACCTTCCTAAAGCCACAGCCCTTTAATACAGTTCCTGTGGATTGCGACCCACAGGTTGAGAATCACTGTTCTATACCTATCCACAAATCAAAAGGACAGGAAGACAAAAGGTATTAAGTGAATCAAATATTTTCATTTTTTAAGAAAATTTAATCACTTTATTTGAAATTTTTCTGAGTTAATATTCATCCAGTGTTTTTTTTTTAAGGAATGTGTTGCTTATTTGCAGGAGGCAGCCAGCTACGATGTGACACGCTATGAAAATACTTTCTACCTGTTCTGGGTCCTGGAGCAGCTTCTTCAAAAGGAAACCACAGAAGGTGACATTGTAAGTCTAAGAAATGATGACCAAGAAATCAAGACATTTCTTCAGAAGCACGATGAAACTGTCTGCCAACTTTCAGATGAGTTTCCTCTGTTTACTTTTTATTTATGGCGACTAGGCATTCTCTTGAACTCAGAAGGGGTAGAAACCGTTCAAAACTAATAACAGCTCCTTCACAATTGACCAAATACTGGAAGTATTCTAAAATTGAATACGTGAAGATCTTGTGTGTAAAAGATTTTTGAGAGTATTTTAAATAAGCATTTTAATTGATGTCTAAACATAATCATTAATACAATTTAATCTTAAATTGTGTATTAAATGTTATGTTATATTTCTATACTAAAAATCAGGCAGTTTTGGTTAAGAATGCCCTCCTGTTCCCATGTATGTCACTCAATATAATCTAGTTCTATTATTCTTGAAAATGAACCATTAATTGTCTCAGAAAAGATATTTAAATTGTGAAAGATTTCCATGTAATATGCAAAGTGAATCTTAAAGTTTTGTTGCGTTGTCAACACAAAGTATTGAAAATAAGTGGTTATAAATAAAAATTTTAAAACTTTTTTCTTACATAATTGTACTTGTATAGTTGTCATCTTATAAGGGACTTGTTTAAAAGGACAAAAGTTTTTAACATTTGCAAACCTAATGGCCTTTACCTTCATACAAGGAATATATTTATCAAGTCCTTCTGAAAGTACGTATTAGTTGTTTTAATATGTTCTGTGTTTTTTTCCCAGCAAATTTTTGCTTTGATTCTGTTCATTAAATATAATAGTCCTGTGATTGTTAAAATGTTAAGGCATATATAATTAAATCATTAGGGGCACTTTTATAAATTCTAGTATCTATCGAGAAATATACTTTAAAGTATTGCTTGACTTTTCTAGTTATGAAATTTCATTTATTTGATTTTGATTATTAAAATAATAACCTACAAGCTTAATAAGCATACTTTACATACCTTCCCATTTAGCATGCACAAAATGCAAATTTGATTTAGTAATTATCTGTGATACTGTTTCAAAAGTTAATTACCATTCTTACTGCCATTGGAATTAAAAAAACTTGATAATTCTGTCTGCAGTGTCTCTAAAATTGTATTATTGGCCATCATTAATTTTGGAGTTATTTCTATCTTGAAAAGATAAAGCCTTTTTGAGAAATGTGAAACTCAACATATATCAGTCAGCTGTTGCTGTGTAACAAACAACCATAAAATTACAATAGCATACAGAAATAAATACTTATTTCTCAGGTATCAGCCAGTCACCTGAAAATCACTTAACTGGACTGGACTGGGCTGTGCTGGAAATCTCTGCTCAGGTTGCAAATCATACTGGACTAAGCTCTTTGTTACAGGTCAGGCGTTAGTCTCTTCCAAATGTGTTTACTCTGGGACCCACATTGAGCAGGAAACAGCTACTCAGGGGAAGCTCTTCCTAGGGTGATGGCAGTTGAACAAGTGAAAGGCTAGGCTGAGAAATACCACACTGTCACTTCTGTCCACGTGCATCGGCCAAAGTACATCAAATGCTTGAGCCTAAAGAAAGGGGACAGGAAATACACTTCAACTTGAGTGGGAGAACATGCCAGGTTTACATGGAGAGGGCATAGATGCAGGGGAAAAACTGGGGCCAGTAATTTATTCTTGAACACAGGATATTCCAGATCTCGAGTAGGGGGCATTTTTCTAATGTTTGACTTAATGTAAACACCTGTAAAGGTTTGTATATGAGGGCACTACACAAAATCCACTTCCCATGACACTTTGTCTTCTCAATTCTGTAATTATTTAAACATAATTGGCGCATATGCAAACATGACCAATAGCTCTTCTCCCACTGCAACCCACCAACATAACGATTGCCCAAAAAGCTTTTGTAACTACAAAAAGTTTTTTAATGCCAATAGTCTTCAAGGCCTTAGGTCTGAAAATTAACCTAGGAAATTTATTTATTATAGAAGACGACATAAGATGTTGGGATCATTGTTAGTGCACAAATGGAGAAACATTTTATTTCCATTTGATATTATTTTATGTAAATTTAATCTCCATCAAGTATATGTGACTTAACATTTCATTATCCTGTATTTTAGTTTATATCAGAGTTAAATGTGCCTTAAATTTAGTATTGAGGTCTAAATTTACTTGTGAAAAGAAACTAAAGTGAGATGCTTGCATCTGTGTGTTTCAATAAAGGGATAAAAATTAATGATGGTTTAAACCAGAATTATAATATTTAAGAACATTACAGCCATCTAACTTTAGAAATGAGGTTTTCTGAATAATAATAACAGAGGCACTAGAAATTGAGCAGCATTGAAACTGAATGTAGAATAAGATGAGAAAGAGGACCACAGAGTGATTCTAAAAATGGAGTAAATGATAACAATTGCTGTCACTAATATCACTTTTAACATGATAAATATATCACAATATATATTTCTATGTAATACATTTATATAATATAAATATTACATGTAAATGAATATTATGCATATATATAATAAGAATATCCCAGCAGTGATCTAGCATTTTATATAGTATATTAACTCATTTGACTCTCCTAAAAACCCTGTGAGAAAGATATGATTATTACTTCCTGTATCTCTGTTTTAGAGATGAGGAACTCAGGCAAAGGAATGTTAAACAACTTTTCCAAGTTCACAAAATTAGGAAATGGCAGAGTTAAGCTTCATCCTTAGAATTCTGTCTTCCTACCCCTCACCCTGCTTGCCGCTCGGCTGTCAAGTGCGGACTGTCCGACACTTTCATATTCTCTGCAGTTGTCTTTAACCACAGTCATGTGACACAACGGTGGCAATCACTAGTTATTATTAGTTTATTTTGGATCTTTTAAACCCCTGCACCGGCTGTTCTATCTACCAGCAAATCAGAGGATCCGCGCCTTTGACCTTTTCTAGGTTGTACCATCTTGCTGGGTAAGACTCTAGCCAAGTTAGAGTTGGCAAGCCGTAATCTTCCAGGAGAGCCAAGGTTGGTAGGTAGAGTTTAAGACTAGTACTCAGCAAAATGAGGGAGAAAAGACAGATCTGATTGCTTTGTCCTTGGATCTATAAAAATGCAGTTATTTCACAAACTTTGTACTTTTCATTGATAGTCATTGCCATCGTACAGCTAAGGCAGTATATTTCTGAAGGGGCAGGCCGAAAGTCACTTATGTTCCCAAATTTTCATGTACATTTGCAGATTTTCTGAAGGCCACTATATGGGAAAAATATTGACACTTCTGCTCTATGATAACATAATTTCACATATTCACCAAATATGAAACATCAACTTTATGTGTGTATCAATTATTTGCAAAATTAAAAAACATGTGTTAAGCTTACATTTTGTCAGTTTATAAAATAGAAGTTTCTCTCAACAGGCAATATAACCCAACTACATCAATATTTGCTATAGGAAATAATTACTGTGATAATGTTTACCAAAGATTGAAAAAAAAGTGTGGGACTCTTTGAATATTATTAAAAGTTAATTCATTCTTTTTCAATTATTTATAGAATTAGATGATGAAAAATTTATATGGCCAATGAATGGACTGGTCTTTTAAGAACTTTCTAATTATTACAGAGCATGATTGACACACAGGAAATGACCTTAGCCTCTTTTACTTTTTCATTTAATATGAAAGTTATCTATTTAATATGAAAGGAGTTTAAAGGATCTATTACTAATAGGAACCAAAGCTTGGGAAAAGAAATTAATGTTCAAACATTAAGACATTGAAATCGTTCACTTTGATATTTTATAAGCACATACTCTCAATTTCCAACATTTTCTCCTGATATTCTGTATTTTGTTATTTTTCTAGATGCTTAGATGGTTGGTGGGCTTTGGTTGTATTTCAGTCAGTAACTGTATTTCAGTGGGCTGTAGCCATTCCCCTGGGGCAGCAGGATTTATAGGTGATAACCCTAATTAATCTCAACTGTCTCTGAGGTAGATAAAGCACTGGTTCCCAAATGGGGTCCCCAGGCCAGCTTTCTCAGCAACACTTGGGAACTTGTAGGGAATACAAATATTAAAATTTCACCATAGCCCTACTGCAGAATCAGAAATGCTGGGATTGTAGTCTAGCAATATGTGTTTTATTGAGTCTTTTAGGTAAGTCTGATATTCATCAGTGTTTAAAACCCACTGCTATAATGATTATTTTTACTGAATAGAAGGGTTAAACATATAACATATAAAATTATTCAGCAAGTAGAATTCAGTCATCCAAAATTGCTTAACTAAACTTCTTAACTTTGCCTATGTGTGCTTTAAAATTCTAAAGGAAGGCTTTTGGGGAACTAAATTATTCATAAGTTACTTAAAAATCTTAAAATAAGTAGGAAATTTATAAACACATCAGTCAACATTAATAGCACTTTAAAGCTAGTATCTTTATACTTAGCTTGTGGTTCCTTTACTAAAATACATAACTATTCCCCATTGGCAGAACTTTAAAAAATATTATAATCTGGCCTTAAGAGATCAAAGTTACTACAGATTTTGGCATCAGTTCTGGTATAGAATGAGCAGCATATCCAGAGATGCAGATATAGTGTTATTTTACTATTAAGTTGTGACATTAGGAACCCTGAATAGTATCAGAATATTCTTATTCTAGGAGTTCTGTTTTTAGACATATAGTAAATGTAACTTATAAACCTATTTTATTTCTCAGTCCTACAAATGAAATTCTAGCTGCCTTAAATCCTTTGAAACAGTGAGATATAAATAAATAATGATGCCTAATTCAGTTTGACTCTTGTGCTTAATTTAATTCTACCACTCTGGGTCTCTACCATGTTACTGTGATCTCCCAAGTTCCCCCTGATATACAATGATGATGAGAGGACGGAGCCATTCAGCTGTTAGCTTTAATTATCTAACTACGGAGGCATTTTCATGAATGATTCATCATTTTAGGAACACAAGAAACACTGGACATTCAACCGTCAGGGAAAAGGATATATTTATTCTTATTTCTCTCTCAAGCACACACTTAAGTTCAGCATTTGCTTTGTAAAAAGAGATCCAGACCACTTGAAACTAATTCTAAATTTGGTGGAAAAAATCTTCCTTACCTTTTACCTGTGCTTCTGAAGGGGTGGCAGCAGCACTGGTGCCTTTTTGTTGTATCCTACTTGAGAACACAGCAGCCTCAGGACTTCCCTGCGATGATCTTCCCCTCCAGGAGAGCCACAGAGCCACATCACTCCCCGGAGAGGAGTGGCAACACACCTTTAAACTGTGAGGCTTGTCCCTTTGCACCATGGCCCCAAGACTAACAAGGAAAGTTGTCTTGCAACTTGGTAAGGTCTAGAAGAGAACACAAGAGACTGGGATGAGAGAAGACAGCCATCCCAATTATAAAATAGAAAAAATAATAGAACCAAAAATAACTTGATAGAAATGTGAGATATCGCAACTCCAAATATCTGATATTATTCTCAAGTGAAAACTTCAAAAGACTGGTATGGTCTTGGCTCATGTGGTGGTTTCCTTTTAAATGTAATCTCTTTCACATATACCATAATCCACGTGTCTTTGCACCATTACTTTATTAAGGCAGGTGGTAACACCCAGCACTGACAGAGCCTTTGGTATGTGCTAGGCACTCCACTAGGTTCTTTATTTTGGTTGATTCTTCCAATAACTATGAAGTAAGAATATTTTTGTCCCCAGTTAGATGAGAAAGCAAGCACAGAGCATTTAAGTAATTTATCAAGGCTACAAAGCTGTAAAAATATTACAGCCACGTTCCAACAGGCAGCCTGGAGCTGAGACACACCAGCACTCAGCTAAAAGCCACTGTAATGACCCCACTCTCTGAAAGAACAAACTGAGCATAGATAATAAAGTTTTCCTGACAACAAAACTCAGTGGGCACTGTTTCTGAAAGTGTTCTTTGCAGACGTATGCAATGTGTGCTTATGATCATTATAATGGTGGGAAATGTAGCCTCTATTAAGTAAAACTGAGTGATTGAAATATTCCTCCATATTTGAAAGAACAAGGTAAGTGCAGTAAGATGCCAGAGCTGTCCAGTTGGTGGCATTCATCAAAATGAAATAGACGTAAGTTCTACCTTAGTACCCGGTTGTTTTGTAAGTAATATGAGTGACACTTTCTGAGTAAGTTAAATCTTTAAAAATTCAAGGATCAAGATCAGATGTCCATACGTGGATTAGAGTTAATTCCTAAGTCTTAGACATGGGAATAAATAATATGTTTGCAGCATAGTTATAACGACTTCAAAATTTTACTTTTTATTGTAAATATAAAAAGAATCCCAATTTTGTGATTCGAATCAGTCAGTATGATCCTATTGACAGTGTTTGATATTTCTAAATCAACAATTTTTAAGTAGAAAGAAGATGTCTTTATAACACTTTAAAATAGGCAGTATATATATATATGCACATATATATATGCATATATAAATAATTGCTTGATTAAAAATATTCCTGTGATTCTTCCCCAGAAAGCTTTATCCCAGCAGTTCTTGTTTACTCGTCTTCCTTAGATCTGGGGGCAGAGATACTAGGATAGTTAGTTGCTCTGCACCATGTCCATCAGTACTACTTTTCAACTTGAAAATGGCCCTTTATGTTTTGACTATATTAAAACAACAATGAAGCTCAAGAAGGGAACATTTTGTAAAAGGTGCAAATAGAAGAGGAGGCATGAGGGGCCACAGCAGGGGTGGAAGAACAGAGAACAGAACAGCCATCATTGGCTGAGTAATCCTGTGGCTTAGGACAAAACACTTAATATTCTCATTTTCTCACTATAATAGAGAATTTCTGTTTTTAGTTTTAATGTGTACAGATATGAGACTATCTGTATTTCTGCTAGGAGAATGTGTTTCTTTTGAATGTATGCAGAAATGATCAAAAATTATTAAATGTGGCTACACATTATTACTATTATTATCCAACGGAGTTTTATCTCTTCCCTGCCTTTGTGGAGATCTTTCAATGATATGTTTTTTATATACTTAATAGGGTCTAGGACAAGGATATAGTACCGGAAGGTACTGGAACTGAAAAGTGAGAGTATTAGTCTATCATATAATAAAGCCTCCACTTCTTCATTTTTTTTTCACTTCTTCATTTTTAAAAGAATAATCTCATCCTGGGATTGTTTATGTGAATTAAATAAAGTAATTCTACATCTATGTGAAAAGCCCTTTCTGAATTCTCAAGCAAATACACTAAAGTAGGGGAGCTAACATTGGTGACTCGGTGTCTGTTAGTGTGCCAACCGCCTCGCTTGGATTGGCCCATTTGAGCCTCATGACAACCCCATACAAGAGGCAAAATTATTATCTGTTAGTTCCATCTTACATGTGAGGAAACACATGCTGAGAGGTTAAGTGACTCATTCAGCATCACAGCTATAGTGACAGAGTCAGTATTGAACTCTATTCCTTTATATCGCCTCCTATTCCAAGTATTCTCCATTAATTCCAAGCGGACTTACAGCTAAACCATTTTGAAATACAATCCTGCCTGAGCCTCTTCTCATTCAGCTTATGTGATGCAGATATGCTGATTATGTTACAAAGATGTTATACCAACATTAATGTCAATACATTTTACCCATATTTCTATATGCTTAAAGCTGTGCAAAGTACTTTATTATGCATTTAACCTATTAATCTGCCACAGATGAAACAATCCTTCACAGGTCCTGAGTCAGGGGGATCTGAAACCAGTAATGGATTTGGGAACCTCCTGCCCTGTCACTCAGGGAGCTATGGAATAAGGACTCGGTGCCCACACCTAGGCAGGGTTCACACGGCAGGCTTCCTGCACTGACTGCCAGTTGCCATCCTGGTTTCCCATTGACTGTGGAACCTGGACCTTGCCCTGGTGGAGGATAGTGGACATTAGTCCCATTCTTTTGGAAATACCATGTAATTCACCTTTTAAATTTTTATTTGAGCCATTGTGCAGTTTTTTCTAAGACTAAAATATCAAGATGCTGTTCTTTCCTTGTTGGGAGGTGTTCACATTAAACAGTCTAAGCCATTTGGAAACTCCCCTGGAGTCCTGTGCAGAGTCACCGACATCAGTGGGAGCTCCCTTGTCATTGCAGCAACAGACTGAAGAGTGTTGGGCAGTTCTTCCTGCTAGACCCCCAGAGCTACTCATGTTCTGCTTTTTATCAAACATGATTCTCCAGCTTCCCAGTTGAATCTATGAGCTGCCAGATGTTTTCTAAGCAATGGTGTTGTCTTTCTGCTTGTTAACCAGAAACAGTTTCCCTTAGAACTGCTGATACTTACCTAATATGGCTGTTGATGTCATCTTTCTATCCTTGCTTGTCCCTGTTGAGTGCCCTCTAGAACATACTGTGGATATTTTCTTTCTCCAGCCCTCCCACCTTCCATTGTTGACAATTCTCGATACAAACTGATGACCATGTCAGGAAGAGTACGTCTCCTAGGACCCACAACTGTGCTAGACACTTTGTACTAGAGACCACAGCTTCTTGAATCATAACTTATCATGTCTTCATCTCCTAATCTGATCTGCCTAGACTGAATTTGAGTTCTGCATCATCCTTGGACCTCATGACTTAAAACACTGACAATTTCCTTAGCAGTCCACTGATCTGCTGTAGGAAGACATCAGATATACCACCTCCTATCCTTGGATCTTGCTGTCCAAGAATAAAGAACTCACAACAGAAATGCACCCTTTGCCCACTGAGCTATCCTCTGTACTGTCTTGTGTGTATTTTTAAATATCCAATTTTTTAACTGAGAAAAAGCTTGGTACAGTTTAATCAGTTGTCTCTATTTTAAACATAACAAAACATATCTGAGAAAGATTCAGCAGTGAGCCCTACTCACACGGTACTAGAAACACAGTTTTTTCTTTTTAATTAATGTAGGTAAATTTCAGATTGCCCAATAAACTTTGAATGCTTTGGAAGACTTTTTAAACTGAGATTCCAATGTTTAGCACTGGTAAGTTCTATGTTCCTAACTCATAGTAAGTGATCAATAATTGCTGACTACAATACCCTGTTAATTTATAATCTTATTATAAGTTTCCTCATTTTCTCTCACGTGTGGTAGTTAGGAACATTGGAGAATGTTCTGTAGTGTTTATCAGTTTTCAAATTTGTGACTACACACAGAGGGTTAGTGAATATGAGTTGGAAGCACCCACTGTGGCTTCCAGTTAAGGCAACTCTCCCTTCCTTCAGAATTGATAGCTGAATGCAAATGTGCAAATTTAGAAATGTAGGCAGATGTACTTTTCATGTGGAGTTATCTTGTTTCTAGCTGTTATTGCATAGGTGAAGAATGACCCAAAATTTAAAAAGTAGTTTACCTTAGGAAAAAAAAGTGTTACCAACTGTAGATAGTTTATAAACCAAATAACAGCACTAGGTACATTAACTTCATCTTGGAGTAAGCTGACTGCATCCTGAGGGGGAAAAAAAAAAAACCTCATCTCCATGTATGAAATAATTTCTTGTGGTAAAATATATTCCAATTTCCAGTTATCCTTCTTACAAATGAACTTCCGTATACCAGCTTATTTATGATGTATGGATTGTCAGTAGAAACTTCAGACGTTTTCCACGCTCAAAAACCATCACTTCTGGCTTGGTGCCTGTAGCACGGTGGGTATAGTGCTGGCCACCTCCATCCAGGCTGGAGGGTTCAAACCCAGCCTGGGTCAGCTAAACAACAATGAGGACAATGCAACCCAAAAAATAACCGGGACTTGTGGTGGGTGCCTGTAGTCCCAGCCACGTGAGAGGCTGAGGCAAGAAGTGTTAGCAAAATGGACAAGAGCATGTGCACTAGAACATGAGTGAGGAAGAAGGGCTTAGGTGACTTTGGCTTCATTTCTACAGTCTCTCTACACTACGGCTGCTTCCAACTTTTAATCACTAAAAGAATAGATAAAGATAATCCTTTTTCTGCTCATGGAAACTTTTGCTAAAAGTACACAGTGTAATTTGTAGACACTCTTAATGTATATTCAAAGAGATTATCTGCAAATCAATCTTATCTGTATTTTCAAAATTAGGCAAAGGAAGCATAGCAGTAAATAGATCGATTATGGCAGAATGACGTCAGAATGTATTAATAGTCATCAAGTCGAGCTACTATTCAGGGGAAATACGGAAAATCAGTTAGAATGGCAAGAAACATACACAGTAGAGGCAGTGTGCACAAGCACAGTGAAATCTTCAACAGGCAGTTACATAATGGGAATTACATTTGCTCCCTGCAACTAGAAGAGGAAACATGACTTGACTTTTTTCAACTATGTTTTTAGAAATAAAATTACTGGCATCCTAGCAATTGTGAAAGTGATAAAGTAGGTAGAGATAATTCACAAATATTTAGTACATAATATTACAGGAAATACTAAAATCTAAAAAATTAAAATAAATGGTAATAAGGCAAGAAGTGACAGGTTTCTGAAAACAGAGGTTTTCTTCTCAGAAAGTTACTTTTTATAGTAAATACTTCTTGATACAATTGACTTTTATCCATCCCCTTGTAGCATCTTATGCCTGCCAAATATTGTGTTATAATGGGAGTATAAGAAAATGATGCATTTAATGATAAAATTAGCATCTCAAGGTATAAGCAGACCATTTTGTAAGTAATTGTTCTGCATTAATTATTTACTATTGATGCCTTTCAAGCCAAAAATAGATCAAGTAGCTTGCAAAATACCATTGAAGAATAAAACTTTTTTCTATTCTTTTTTCTTATTTTTTTTTTCAGTTCTAAATCATGAACACTAAAGCCTGACAAATATTCATGGGAAATAGAAATGTATCTTGTAACCCAGTAATTGTCTAAGTATATACTAAGAAGAACCCCCTGCATATGTTCAAGAGAGGACATTTATTAAAGAATGTTTCTTTACTGTTTATAACAGCAAAGTGTGAAACATTCATATATTAGAAAGTGGTGAATAAATTGTGTTATATTCATCAGATGGAATATTATCCAGCAGTTAATTATAAGTGACATAATAACAATATGTATCAAAAAGTGAAAAAACATGAAAAAGATCACATACAACATGCAACCCAATTTTATAGGATTAAAAATAACAAAAATAAAAACTAGGTTGTTATAGATGCATATAAATGCCATAAACTTTATAAAAGGGAAATACAGGAAATAATGAAACAGGATTCAGGTTAATGTTAACCCCAACTTAGCAGAAGGCAGAGGAATTGATTAACCAAGATAAACCATGTCATTAGCTGTAAGTTCTTATCTAGAATTTCCTAGATCTTATTTGGGATCCATGAAAAGAAAACTACAGAAAGAAGGAATAGAAAAATGAAAAGGGGGAGGAAGGCTAAGGATAGATGAACAATGAGCATGTATCATGACCCAAGGATCGTGGTTAGTCCACTTCTGTGCACCTACAAGACAAAAGCAACACACACACAAGCCACAGTAATGGAACCCAGGTGCTAACTCTTTATACACAGGGAGTTTTTTGGTTGTTGTTAAAAGACACTGGACTCAATTCTTTACCTTTTGCAAATTGTGCATTAGGCTAAGCATGACTAGTACTAACCCTGATTAAGTCCTATTTGATAATTCACCTTAAGAAATAGGCGTCCCAGATACTTTGGCCACAGTTCAGGGCCACTAGCTGACTTATAAAATGGCCACAGCCATTCTGACGCTGTATAACCCTGAGCAAGTGAGCCAAGGATTGTGTAGGCATGGAAAAAGGTAAAACTTCATTCCATCAGAATCTCAAGTAAGAGTGAAATGAGGATGAATAAATATTCCCTTCAGTTAATATAAAATAAAGCCAAAGTTTGCTGTGAAACAGTTTTATGAAACAAACTCTAGTACCCTTATAACTTCTGTTTTGAATTAAGTAGTGATTTCTCCTTGGGGAGACATATTAACCCAACATGCAATTAGATAATATTTGGAGGGTCTGCAAATTCACATTTCACATTTAAAGTTCATTAACTTTCAGATAAAACACTCATAAGTATTCTTTAAATATTAACAGTAAACCTGATGAATTCTTGCTGTTCAAAAATACATAAACAATATAGATGTAAATACTCAGACATGCATTCCAGCCTCTATTTTAACAAATTTAACTTAATGTCTGTGGAAGATGTGTTACTCCATTTTATGCTGCTATAAAGAGGTGCCCAAGGCTGGGTAATTCATAAAGGAAAGAAGTTTATTTGGCTCTCAATTCTGCAGAGTGTATAAGCAGCAGTAGGCTTGCACCTGCTTCTGGTGAGGGCTGTCGGGAGCTTCCAATCCAGGTGGCAGGTAATGGGTGAGCAGGTGTGTCACATGCTAAGAAGAGTAGGCACAAGAGAGGGAGGATGTGGCTCCAGGCTCTTTGAAACAACCAGCTCTGGTGTGAACTAATAAAAAATATGAATTCATTCTCCTGGGGAGGGCATCAGGCTATTTATGTGGGATCCCCACATTCAACTCTGGGATCTAATTTCCACATGAGACATGGAGAGGCCAAACATCCAACCACACCACAAAGTTACTTTACTTTTCCTGTTACCTCAATCTACTTTCCAGATACCATAACCAATACTCCCTATCCTACTGTCTTTAGATAATAAGAAACATCGTGTACAAGTAAAATACTGAAATTCTCAGCACTCATCCAGTTAACCCTGGAAACCAAAATCCCATCACGTTTTGTTTGTTTCTCTGTCTTGTTTTGTTTGCAAACATCTAAATTTAAATGTGGGTTGACTGGTCTGGTTTTAGTTGATGGTTCTATCTGCCTGAGGCTAGATTAGCTCAGTACAATGTTATTTGTTGATCATTTCAAGGTGCTGGTTATTGCTGATATTACTAGATACCTGAATGTATCTGTAATGTCTTCAGCCAATCTGCCTACAGAGAATCTCCAGTTGACTCTCATTTCACTGATGAGATGGTGATACAAGATACCTAAATGAACTCAATTGAATTTATAGCTATGATTTAATATTTATTTTGTGAGAAATACTTACAAGCCATTTCCTTATGTTAATCTTATTTAGAATGCATAATCGATTATCAGAACCAGGTAATTTTCACAAGTCTTTGTCCTGGTCCTACTTGCTTCCCCACCTCACATACCTCATCATCAAGTCTTCTCCTCACAAATAGCTCCTCCTGCACTCTTCACCTCACAAATACCTCTTCCTCGAGTCTCCACCTCACATACCTCCAGTCTTCCACACCCTCCACTTGGGAGGGGCACTTTCTCCATAAAACACCCCCACATGAGGATCCATCACTCCCCCCTCCTTGCCCACATTATCCCCCCTAATGGTTCTGACCATAGTGTAGGCATGTTTAGATTCCACTGAGATACATGTACCCCAGCTTGTTTAACCATTCCTGAGTTGATGGGCATTTAGTTTGTTTCCACATCTTGGCGATTGTAAATTGAACTGCAGTAAACAATCTAGTGCAAATGTCTTTATGATGACAGAATTTTTTTTCTTCTGGGTACATAGCTAGTAGTGGGATTGCAAGGTCAAGTGGGAGATCTTATTTGAGTTCTTTGAGGACTCTCCATACTTCTTTCCAAAGAGGCTGTTTTAGTTTGCAGTTCCACCAACAGTGTAAAAGTGTTCCCCTCTGCATCTGCATCAGCTTCTGCAACTTTGGGACTTTGTGATGTGGGCTAATCTTTTTGTGGTTGGGTGATATCTCAGGGTGGTTTTGATTTGCATTTCTCTGATGATTAGAGATGATGAACATTTCTTCAAATGTTCTTTAGCCATTTGTCTGTTATCCTCAGAGAAGGTTCTGTTCATGTCTGTTGCCCAGTGAAGAAAGAATTGTTTGCTCTTAATTTGAGTTCTCAACCCTTCGTCAGACTTGTAACATGCGAATATCTTTTCCCATTCTGAAGGTTGTCTGTTTCTACTTTTGTGTCCTCAGCTGTGCAGAAGCTTTTCAATTTAATTAAGTCCCATTTGTTCGTGGTGTTGTTACAATTGTCATGGAAGTCTTCGTAAAATCTTTCCCCAGGTCAACATCAACAAGAGTTTTCCCATACTTTCTTCTAGGATTTTTATTGTTTTATGCTTTATATTTAAGTCTTGATTCAATTTTTGTAACTGGTGAAATGTGCAGGTCCAGTTTCAGTCTTTTACATGTGGTTATCCAGTTCTCACACTATTTACTAACTAGGGATTCTTTCCCCCAGTATATGTTCTTGTTTGCTTTATCAGGGACTAGGTGGCTGTAAGATGTTAGTTTCGTCTCTTGGTTTTCTATTCAGTTCCAGATGTCTATCTCTCTATTTTTATGCCAATACCATCCTGTTTTAATCACTATGGCCTTGTAGTACAGCCTAAAGTCTGGTAGGCTGATAGCCCCAGCTTTGATTTTATTGTTAAGAATTGCCTTGGCTATACGGAGTTTTTTGTTTTGTTTTGTTTTGTTTTGTTGGTTCCATACAAAATGAAGAATTATTTTTTCCAAGTCTTGAAAGTATGATGTTGGTATTTTAATAGGGATAGCATTGAATCTGTAGATAGCTTTGGGGAGTATAGAAATTTTAACAATGTTGATTTTTCCCAGCCATGAGCAAGACCCCACTCCTGGCAAATACATAAAAAGAAAGAAAGAAGTTATGAAAGGAGACGGAGGCAAATTTGCATCCCTTGCAAAGCATTTATCTTAGGAGCACTGAGGCAAGGCACTAATAGCTTGAACAGATTGGAAAAGAGCTGTTATTTTATTGGCAAGACACTCCAAGAAAGATGTGAATTCAATTGAAATTAAATTTCAGTATCCCAGAGCATCAGATAGGATTTTTTATTCTTGGCTATGTCAATCCTGTTGTCACAATAAAACATACTTTTCACAGAGACACAGTAAGATCTGACTCTCTTAACTGTGCATTGAGCCAAGACATTTACCATTTTCCATCATTAGGCTTGCCAGTGCAGCTGGAAGCAACGAACCCTGCTTTCCTCCCTGTAACCCTCAGTCCTTCCCACTCGTTCTGTGCCAACACCTAAGTGTTTTTCCCAATTCTTGACTTCAACAGCCATTTCATTTCCCAGGATATTTAAAGTCATGGTTCCACATGCTGTGCCATTTCCCACCAGGTTCCAGTCCTGTATCCAGCCCTGTGAGAACTACATCATCAGCGCTTTCAAGCCCAAACCAGCTTAAATAACCTATTCACTGATTTCTGTTTCCTTGAGGATCTGTTGCTTCTCTTGGGGCAAAATAACATAGTGGTCAGAATTCTTAGTTGTAAACTTTAGAAAATAGTCTGGCTTATTTAGGGAGAAAATGAGTTTTTAATGGGCTGTTATGGACCTTGTATAAATTAGGGAAGGACCAGAGGACAAGATTCTGAAGCTACCCTCCCAGGAGTAGTAATAACCCTCCCAGGAGTAATAATAACACAACACACCACAAGAGCTGCTCTGGGAAAGACACCGTGGCCGTGGCACGGAACATATTGCCATTAGAAGTGGGTGCCTGATCTCCACACCCTTACCGCCCCCAACCCCCTCCTGTGCACATGAAAAAAAATCAGTATCTGTCATCACATGGGCCAGCATTGTGCATTCTCCTTTCAGAGGTCACCTTTTCATAATGTCAACTTTCCAATGCAAATCAAGTGGGTTCAATTGAGTAGAGAAATCTAAGTCCTGTTTGCATCTAAAACTGCAAGGGAGTGACTTGCCTTGGGCAGATAGAGTAGTAATACGACAATTTACCAAAATACAGAGAAACCATTATGCCACCATAAATGATGAACGCTCACTACACGGGGATATGTTAAGAACACCTAAATTGGTACTTTCAATCCTGTGATGGACATTCCTGGCACACACTAATATTTCTAGATCTCTTCCTCTACTTAAATAATAATGTGAAACTACACTTCACTCACCTATGGAAGTCAGTAGAGATCAGCTGACAGAATATAAATGGAAGGGACAAGTGTCAGTTCCAGACAGAAACATGTTTGAGCTGACACGCTGCTGCACGTATTCTCTCAGTCTGCTCCAGGAACACGGAAACCTCAAGCAGAGAGGCAGCATCACAGCACAGCCAGGGTTCTATCCTCCCAGGTGTCAGAACGAATAACCTGAAAAAGTTGCCTTAACAACCTGCACTGGACAGAGGAGCAGAAGCAAAAATGACTCTCTGTTCCAATCTTGAAATGTCACTATGACAAAATACTCTAGCCCGTGTTGACTGACAGAGCCCAGACATCGCTTCTGACTGTACATTTATACTGAATGCACCTGACAACTTGCAAGGCATGACACTGGACTGTCACACAGGCACTCTTAACTCAGCTTGTCTAAAACTAAACTCATGATCTTTTCTCCAAACTGTCCTTCCTCAGTAAATCATCCAACAGTCAGGTGTCTACTTGATCTAAAAACTTAGAATCTTCCCTGATTCTCCCCATTTCCTTTTATCTACATGCTGTTAATTTCCATGTTGTTTTCATTTTCTATTTCTATAGTTCTAATTTCCCCTTTCAACAGCCTAATCCAAAAAACTATAGTTCTTAAAAGATTCAATGAAATCATCTCATGCCTAGTTACTCACATTTACTCCCACCTTCCTACCCAGCCTCCACACTATAGCCAGCAGGGTTCTTCTGTTTGTTTACTTGTTTTATATATGGATTTGATCGTAACTTTAGGGATCGTAATCCCTAAAACCCATTAATAGTTTCTCCTGTCTCGTAATGGAAAGTTGAGAGTTCTGACTGAGCTCCCGTTGGTCCTGCGTGGTTTAGCCTTTTGCTCATCTTATCTTCTTCTTCTTATCTCTCATCTCCAGAAGTGCTGGCTGGCCCTCACTTCTCAGGACGTGCCATCCTCTTTCCTGCAGCTGGGTCCCTGCTGTTTCTTCCTACCTAAAGCCTCTTCTCCAACCACCTCATTATTTCTCCTACTACTTCCCCCACCTCTGTCTTGCAACATCTGCCCACTCCCCTTTCTATTCTGTTAATGCATCTTTTATACCTCTGCTTAACATCATTGCCTCAGGAAGGATACTTTAATTCCTCAACCCTCCAGACCTGTCATAGTCTCTAAAAGCAGTTCATAATTAATATTCACTCTTGCCCTCTCCATGTTATAACTCATGGGGTTTGTCTTCCCCAGTCTTTAAACTCTATGATGGAGAAAACATTAGCTTCTTTATGTAGTTTCTTCAATCCTAGACCATAATAGTAGGTCATAAGTACTATTTTTTTGAATGAGGATTTGAATTTTAGATTGATACCTGGATTTGAAATTATGAATGAATAACTGAAATGGATCCTAGAAGATGCCTTCACATACTTTCTAGGCTTCTAATTCTTTTAATTGCTCAGCCAACATAGTCCAGCTTTTTTTTCTTTAACTTGGTGGATTTATCCTGTTTGTTGCATACATCATGGTATCTGATCATCTGTTCTTTATTTTCTTTCATTTGTTTGACTTACATTCATCTTACTGTTTTTGTGGAATTATTTTAGTGCCAACCTTCTTATTTGTTTGGAAACCAAGGGCCTCTTTATTTCTCCTACCTCATTCTGGCACAGAATGCTGAAACCTTTCTTGGATTCAAGTATTTGCATAGATTACTAAATGTTTTCCACATGTGGGAAGGTGGACAAGAAAACATAAAAGTCTGATACTTTCATTTCTCCCCCTCCAAACTGAAAGAAATTCTATTTTGGAATAAAAATGCAACTTGATCAATGTGAATATTCTAACCTATACATCTAGAAAGCAGTTCAGTAAACCAATCAAAGTATTAAAACTTACATTTAAAAATATCTCTTTGAAAATTGCATTTAGTATTTAACATGGCAGATAATATGTTAACAAAAATTAATAGGGGAATAAATAAATAAATTCTAACTTCATAATCTTGTTATAAAATAATACAAGTGATGAACTGGAAAGCAGAATATAAAATTTTTCATATCATTTAAGTCAGGTGTCTTTGAAGCACAAACCTGTAGGATATAGTAGGATATAGAAGATGTTTAGAAGCCTTATCCAAAGTAGGATACAGGAGAAGA
Organism: Galagoides demidoff; assembly: GCA_963574575.1. NCBI lineage: Eukaryota > Metazoa > Chordata > Mammalia > Primates > Galagidae > Galagoides > Galagoides demidoff. The sequence continues at coordinate 2,033 of CAUYQV010123590.1, read as the reverse complement.
TGTTTAGAAGCTTTATCCAAATAGTCATTTGTGACTCTTCTAGGATATTTGGTCTCTAATCAATAAATCATAATCCAATGTGGTTACTCAATGAGCACCATGTTTGGGATAGACAGTCGCAATTTGGCAGGGCCCCAGGTGACCTTCCATCACAGTGTTTCTTTGGAGGGTTCCTGGGATCTGTCATAGCATGTTCTCCCATCCTATGTTGAAGAATTGAGAAAACTGCTATAAAAATGCAAATTTGGAGGCATTAATGGATTTTCTCTTGAAGCTGCCTGGATATCATTTGGAGAAATAATAAGCATTTGAGGTAAACAGCCAGCAGGAGGACTGGGATGCAGTCACTATATGGTCTTGAGCAGATTTTTAAAGGGCCACATTGGTGTAATTAAAGCATGACCAGCATTGAACTTCTTTTCTCGAGGAAGAGATTTTTTAGAAGACACATTGAACATTAAGGGGCAAAATGTATGAGCCAGAAATTACTTGGATCTTTATTGTGAATATCACAACCTGCCACTATCTTTAGGTCAAAGATCATTTTAAGAACTTTCTCCGAGTAAAGAGTTTTTCAGTCGTAGGTTGCAGGGTATTCTAATAATCTGAAAGATCTTTTAAAATCTCTCTCCTCATGAAGGAAGTGTACAACCCCATTCGTTTACCTTTTTTGCTTATTGTCAATTACACACAGTAAAAACCTATTTTCTATTTATCTGGGAGTTACTAGACATATGTCAGCTCCCTAAGCTCAGGAGGCAAAAACTTTTCTAGAGATAGAACATAAGCTTCAACATCTGTATTGACTATGTGTCTGATGGTTTTGACATCGGGACCCTGCTGTCCATGGAGAGATGCCCCTTTCTGGGTCAGCCAGGTCTTAAGAGGTAGAAACTTACTCTCCTGCAAGCACAGATTTTGATGCAAACCAGCCAATCTGAGCCCTAATCAAGCCACCCCTTTCATAGGGGCCTTTTCAGGCTCTCACACTCTGGTCCACTATCTCCCTACCCTAATTACCTTAGGGCCAGTATCAGATGACTATGGACAGCTCCTATACCCCAGAACCTGCAGAAATTATTTAAATTAGACAATCCTCATCCTGTCTACCCTGACTTGCCCATTCCTTCCTGGAAAAACCACAGTGAAGGCTGTGGCCCATGTCTTCCCTGGTCCCTCTGCCTCCTGACTGAACCTGGTGCTCCCCTACGGCATGGCATGCGCCCTCTTCTCTTGGGGTCTGTCATTAACAAGTGAGCTTTTCCATGGCAGTCTTCTGATTCCTGGCCTCACCATACCTAAATAATAATAAAACCTGCATTTTAAAGCCAATAGCCTGAGTTACACAGTATTTGCCAGGATGCTAATGGGTATTCATTTGATCTAAGTATGAATTTCCTCTCTGGATGTTTGAAAGGTGCCAACAAGTTTTAAAGACCAAAAATATCTGTGTCCAAACCCCTCAAATTTATACTAGTCATTTTAATTAGATTAAGGAATGGCATTGTTTGAGAACAGTGATATCGTTTTCTTCCAGTTAGCCACATCTCATAAGCAAACCATCTCAACTCTTAGGCACCCAGCAGAACACAAGATGTAGAGAAGAATAAGCTGTAACATGGGAGTTTACCAAAGGGTGAAGAAGGTGGAAGTATCCCAGTCTGTGAGCTCCAGGCAGCGAGGCAGCTATGTCAAGAAAGGATGAGTATGAAAAGGACGGCTGCCAGCTTCACAATGTTAAAGAAGTGTGGCATAAGGTTACGTTGACAGATTTTTAAATTTAAAATGTGATAGTTTTCTAAATTAATTATTTTTTGTCTAAAATAGCCATCTGTTTTTGTTAGAAGAAATATTTTATAATGAGTACATTTTAGTTTGCTAATATAATATGCTTTGCCTCCACTTAAAGGAAAAAAATTATAAACTCAAAATATCTTAACCATATGATATAAAACTTACCAGAATTTGGTGTACCATAGAATACTATTCAGCCATTTAAAAAAAGATGTAGACTTTACATCTTTTGTATTCAC
>CAUYQV010123587.1:0-38064 GCA_963574575.1 Galagoides demidoff | reverse complement strand
CACTTGGTATAATGCTCTGTTGTTGCCATCTTGGAATTCTTTATAATTTTTGAACAAGGGTCCCACTATTCACTTTGCACTGGACTTCACAAATTGTATAGATTGAACTCAGTTCTCATCTACTCAAAGCAGAAGCCAAATATATCTGTCTCTCTCCCTGTCTTTCACACACACACATAGATCTCTAACCTTCATTTCGACCCTCCATTCCAGCACATTGGCCTCCTGGCTCATGCCACAGAGCCTTTGCACTTGCTGTGCTTTACCCTGGCATCCTCTTCCCAACCAGAGAGCCCAAACCAACACTCATGGCACAGCAGGTGCTCAAAAGAGGGGCGTTTCTCCAGTCCCTCCGGAGCCTCACAGCACAGCCCCAGTGGGTATAACAGGGAGCACTAACCCCCTGCCTGACAGTGAGGAAACTGGGCCTGGAGCTGCAGGGTGGGCTGCACCACAAAGTATGGGACTCCACTGAAATTTGAGTCACATGGGATATTCTCACACAAAAAATCATACTTTGTTTATCTGAAATTCAAACATAACTATAGGCGAAACACCTATATGTCTCTGGCCAAAAATGCTGTTTGAGAGAGAGCAGTGAAAAGACTATGCAGGCATACTTGTAAGAAACTGAGGCAGAATCCCATGGCCAGGTTGGTTATGAGCCTAATGTGACCAAGGCTTTGGCTGGAATAGCATTTCCAGACTGCATTAAGGAATTAAGATTGATTTTATAAGGCCAATGAAAAAGCCCTTTGGAAAACTGGCCAGATACCCATCAGTAACCTTTCCTGATCTGTGGTGTAACAAAGGTTGCTTGTTGATGGGTCCAGGAAAGGAAATGTGCTAGGGAACCTCAAGAAGAGGAATTTACCCAATGCATACAGGTATCTAATGGCACAGATGAAACCTGGGCTCATGAAAGGCTTTTGAGAAGTCCAACCTGAGAATTCCTTATAAAAGGCTCCAGCAAAACCCCCCTGACTTAAGGCCTACATGGGAACAGAGGTTTGCACACAAATTCCTGTATTCCCAAGAAGTTTCTTTATGCCTTGTTTAAAGATCTGAAGTAACAGCCTCCAAATGGCAAGGCCAGCAAGGGGAGGTATATAGTCTACCTTGTTCCTCCATCGCCTCAGGAATCATCAGATAGGAACAAAGAAGTAATGGCTAAAAACATGTTCTCCATTAAGTTATGTTAAATTGGGTTATGTTGATAGGGTTATGTCAAAAGGTGTATGTTGAGTGGATTATTGGAAGCTAATCATGAGGTAGTAACATGATGTTTAAATGGATCAATTAAGTCATTGATGTATTGCACGCATGTACAAAATTCCCTATATAAACCAACTGCAAATAAAGAAGCTTGCCATTTTGCCTGAGTGAGCAGAAGGTCACTTTTGTTTAAAACATAATTTCAATAAGTGTGCTTATTCTCCTCGACATGGCTTTTCCGCGAGACCCTATGGCAACACGTGACTGGACATCTTATACTCTTATTTGCTGCCTGGCCACCTGAGGTCCTCCATAGTTTGGTACAGACCCAGTCTCCACCCGTGCACTGGCCTCACCCCATCTGCCCTTCCCAGTGTGGTTCTGGTTCTGTTCTGGGGCCACTGTGGCTGTCCCAATCTGAGGAGGTGAACTGGCTTCTCACATCCTAGGCCTAATTTTAATCTGTGCCCAGAAGGGCTAGAAAGGGTGCCAGAGGAGAAAGCCAGAGGGCTAGAACTTTGGGACTGAGCAGATCTAGGCCGGAGAGTAGATTGTCCTGCCTCAGACCCTTGGGGTTCAGGCTTCTGTCCTGGCCTTGCCCAGAGGAGTAGATGGTAGATGGGCAGCTAGGCTAAAAACAAGGTGAGAGGTAAGAGGTGAGAGAGAGACAGCCTGCCTGGGCCCCTGGGACTCCCCAGAACCTCCCAGGAGATTTTCAACCCCGCGCCTGTGCCTCAGTTTCCTCATCTGTGAAATCTGGGGATAATAACAACACTTTCCTCACATGGCTATTGGAGGACTGAGCTGACACATATTAGTGGTTAGAATAGTGCTTGGCACATAATTAGAGCTTTCTATATGTCAGCTGATGCTCCTGTCACAAACATCATGACTTAAACCCCTGCTCTAGCCCCCCAGGCTTGAAGCACCCCTATTCCACCCTCCAGCTCCTTCCAGGACCCTCTACTATCAACAGCAACCTCTGGGCCTTCCTGGGACAGAGATGGTGCCGTGGGGAGTGGGTTGCCTGGATAACACATTCCCTGACTACCAACCTGCCTGGATGTGGAGCTGCCAGGGGACAGGGTGGGGGCTAGCCAAGGATGGATGGCTGCTCTGGCCCATGAGCCCAGCTCAGCAGAAACCAGGCCTGACGGTAACGGGCTGGCAGCCCCAGCTGCAGCCAACTTCATTTTCTGCCACAATTAAATGATTGCAGGCATTTGCTCACCCTCGCTTATTCAATTACCTAGTGGCCCTGAAGGACACTCAAAGAAACAGCCATAAATAACATGCACTAGCCGCCCCCAGGCTGTCATCCCTGCCTAGCACTCATAGCCCAGCTGTACCTTCCTTCCTACATGGCCACACTGTGTGGCCCATCCCAATTCCCTAGCTCCCACGTCTGAAAGTCCAATCTCTGGCCTGAGAGTCAGCAGATCTGGGTCCCCACCTGGCTCTACCTCTGCCAAGCTGGGATCTTGGAGGGGCCACACTCTCTGTGGGCTCCATTTCCTCATATATAAAATGAGAGAAAAAGTTCATGTAAGCTATAAGATGTTGACCTCGCGTGGGGCCGTGGTCCTGTTTTCGCAGTTGAAATCTGGGCACCCTCCCAGGAGAGAGGAGAGATGAGATATCCTCCCTCCACCTGCCTCCACCTCACCTTCATCCCAGCCACCTTGAAACTTCCCAAAAATGCCATGCTCTTCCATGCCTCTGTGCTTTGGCAGATGCTGGTCCCCTTGCTATTCCTTTCAAAGATTGGAAGGAACAATTTTGTAGGATCAAATTTTTGTAGGATCTTCAACAAGTTTGTAGGATCCCCTACAAACCCTTCAAGGCCCAGCATGGATACCATCTCTCCTGGGAAGCCTGCACCTCACTGTCTATGGCAAGTGGGTGAACCTTTCCTACCTTCTGGACTTGGGGGACAGTCCCAAATTCAAATGTTCTGAGCCATGACATAACTATGTCAAGACATGAATCTGAATTATGGGTTGAAAAGTATGGCCACCTGTTTCCATTCCCAGAGATCCATCCCCATGCGGCCTTGCTCACCATTTATAATTATAATAATAACAATAGTTGGGGTTTGGGGAGGATCTTGTGTCAGACATTATGCTAAAGCTCTTTACTTGCATTATGTCATCGAAACAACCAATAGCCCTAAGAAAATTATCCCTGCTTTACAGCTAAGAAAACTGCAGCTTAATGAGGTGAAGATACCTGTCCACAGTCACATCACCAGGAAGCAGCAGAGCTAGGAAATGAACCCAGGTGAGTCCACATCCACAGTCCACGCTCTCTGCCAGCCTCAATTCTATATAGCAAAAAGTTTTGGCTGCCAGGCACTTGGGTCCAGTTCCGGCTCTCCCACCAGCTACTGTGCAACCCCAGGCCAGTCCTCTCATCTCTTTGCAGCCTTACTTTGTCTCTCCTCTCCTGCAAAATGAAAGGATTGTAACAAGTAGCCTCTAAAGGCCCCTCCAGCTCTGATGTTTTGGGATTTTCTTTCTTTCTGTAAAAGACTCCTCTGAGCTAAGCCAACAAAGCTATTAAAACCAAGGCAGGAATGGCGTGTTCAGGCATCCCCTGGGGAGATTCTTTGGGGTAGGGCCCTCCGGGTCTCTTCTCCTTATGCCCAAAAGGCAGGTAGCAGCCCGTTCTCTCAAGGAAAGCAGCCCTCTCCCCCTAGAAAGGACAGCATAGTTCTGGGGACCAGTGGGCAGGGCAGGGCAGGGTGCTCAGATGGCCATCTTCCTCTGACAGCCTTTGATGTTGGCCACTGTGCGGGCCTTATAAGTTTTACATGCAGATTGTTTGTGGGGCAAGGAGGACGTGAGCTGCAATACTGATGGCATGCAGTTGGGTTCTCAGTGCCACACATTGGGTCCTGCATGGATCGAAAAGGGGCTCAGCGCCTGTAGCTCAACGGTTAGGATGATAGCCACATGTTCAAACCTGGCCCAGGCCTGCTGAACAAACAAACAAACAAATAAACAAAAGCCAAGCATTGTGGCAGGTGCCTGTTGTCCTAGCTACTCGGGAGGCTGAGGCAAGAGAATTGCCTGGGCCCAAGAGTTTGAGGTTGCTGTGAGCTGTGATGCCACAGCACTCTACTGAGGGTGACATAGTGAGACTCTGTAAATCTACAAGAACCTGCCTTCCTGAGAGCTGTCTTGGGTCAGGTGGTCCCAGTTCCCCATGTGGCCCTCAGCAGGACATCCTTTTTCTGGGCCTCTGCCCAGAACAGGGGGACATGGAGTGTAGCAGAGCACTGCTAAGAGAACTAGCCCAGTGCTAAGTCCCCAGCCTTTGTCTACACGTAGTGGCCAGTCAACATCTCCCTCCTAGCAGCCTTCCCCAGGTGCAAACATGGCCCTGGGGTTGGCTGGGAAATAGAGGGTAGGCCTCATGCTCTCCCCCTTGGCATGGGATGTGTCTTGGCACCAAAGTGCGGCTATGGAGCTAGCTGCCCATTAATAAGATGGTGGTAAGGAGAGGGAGCTCCAGGTTCAAATCCCAGCTCTGTACTTACTGCTGTGTGAGGCCTCTCTGAGTCTCTGCCTCCCCTCCTTCACAGGGCTGTTGTAGGGATTAAATGATATAATGTGCATGAAGAGCCAAGAGCTCACTACACCTCAGCTGCCTCTGCTGGTGGTGATGGTGTGGGGTAGCTGTGGTGGCCCCCCTCAGTGCCACCCTGAGCCTGAGTTCTTCTTCACACCCACACAGCCATACCCTGCCTGCAGAGGCTGCCTGTTTCCAGGGACCTGAGTGGTGGTAGCCTCTAAGTGAGTCCACCTGCCTCACAGAGAGCTTATCTCTTGGGTTTTGCACAGTTTGTGGCTCAAGGGCTCATCCTCGCAGATTCCCACTTGGGGGTGGGTAGAGGTGTTGGTGCAGAAGTTTGCCCTCAGGCTTCATTCTTCAGTAGCAGCCAGGGAGGCCCTAGTGCAGAGCCAGGCATAGCATCCAGCACCCAGGCTACAAGTTCCCAGGTCAAGACAGCAAGGACATGATTCTTGGGGAGCCATAGGCCACTAAGCCTGAAGACCTCCCCTGATTGTGAAGGGCTAGACCTCTGTGGGGAAAACCCCAGTCCTATGCTTTCTAGGCTGTGGGTTGAAGAAAAGGAGGTAATATACCAAGCGGGGGTACAGTGAGGAAAGCCCAGCACTGGGAGGAGGGGTTTTACTGGAACCTGGCAGATCTGTGCAGCTGCCCATGTTTACACTATGGTAAGGGGATGGCGACATGCCCTGGAATGAGGAGGTTGTCTCTATAAGGTCACAGCAGCAGGGATGGAGGTGGCTGCTGAGCAGGGATGCCACAGAGCTATGGTGACTGAGGCCAGGAAGAAGAAAGGGTGCCCTGTTATGTGAGCTGGAGCATCAACAGGGAGAGTCAGAGCCCCAGAATGAGTCCACATGTTCATTCATTCACTCATTCATTCATTCTTCACCAAACATGTCCTAGAAGGTTGGAGCTGGGACATGTTAGGACATAGTGTTGAGCAAAGTGAGCCAAGTCACTGTCCTCAAGGAGAGGCATGCAGGGAGCAAATGGCACAAGTAAACATGAAACTTCATCCAGCAAAAGTGCTTCTAAAGAAAGTGCTGGATGGTGGGCTGTGTTGGAGAGGTCAGGGAGGGCTTCTTGGAAGAGGTGAGGCTCAAGCTGGCATCTGAAGGATAAAGAGGAGCTAGCCAGGGGGAGAGGTGAGGGAAGGGCAGCCCGGTCAGAAGGAACAATACTTCCTGGCTGCACCACAGAGAACAAGTGGGATGCCATGAGGAGGGGCTGGGGAGGGATTTGAAATTTATTCTAAGGAGAGGGAATCACTAAAGAGTATTAAGTAGGGAAGTGATATGATCCAAATTGTTTCACATCACTTTAGGGAGGATGGCCTATAGGAGCAGGTTTGCAAAGAGAACTGGGAGACTCTGACTAGCTGTTGGAGTTACCCATGACTGTACGGTGGGCTAGGTGGGGCCATGGAGATGGAGAAAAGGGGACTAGCTAGAGAAATGTTTGGGACATAAAATCCACATGACAGGGTGATAGATGAATGGTGGCAAAGGTAGCAGTAAAGGGGGAAGCCCTCAAATGTCAGTCCAGGCTGGGGCAGGAGAGGCCAAGGGAGAGCCAAGCAAGGAGAGTCTAGCTCACCCCTGTGCCTCAAGGGAGAGTCCTCAAACAGTAGGCACTTTGTACTGATTACCTGGAGTAGGAGAAACAGGGTGGTTGGGGAGCTGTCAGATAGGCAAATGTGGGTCCCAGACGTGGCTATGGAAAGAAGCACAGCAGCAGGCATCTTGGAAGTGAAGTAAGCTTTGGAAAAATGATCACCAAGAGAACTTGGCCGAAGTCAGGAAACAGAAACAACATGCTCTATTTGATTACATAACGGAAAGCTCCCGGCAGCAGGGCCCATGTGTTTTATTTACTGCTGTAGATTTCAGGTCACAGATTAGGGCTCAAAAATGTTGTTAAATAAGTGCATAAGAAGTCAGTATGAGTGTTACTCTATAGACAATGAGACAGAAGCAGAGAGCAGGTAGTGGAATACAAATTGGCCCTCCAGGAGACCTGATTCCAGTCCACTTGCTGGCTGGCTTCTCAGGCAAGAGACCCCCTCTTGCCCCTGAGGGTCTTCTGGATCAGCCCCATGGTGGTTCTAGGGTTCCCAGACCAGAGGGCTGAGTCTAGCCAGATGAGCAGAGGAGAGGTGGGGGAGGGCTGGGGGGAAAGGAGGGCACACCCTCCTCCAGGCCAGTAACTGAAGCCTAGCACTAGGCTGGGCAGTAGGAGGGCTTGTGCACAAAGGAGGCCTTTGTTGGTGAAATGTGATCAGTCACTCTGGGCTTGGAGTAAGGAGTGGGGGCATACATGGGATCCATGCCCCACTCTAAACCAGGTTTAGGGCACTCCAGGAACTCCCGCCATGCCCGTGGAGCGCTGCCCTGTCTGGATCTGGGGGGACTGGCTATAGAGATAGGGAAGCTGCAAGCCATAGCCAGGGTGGCCTTCTGCCATGCTTCTCTGCTGCTAACACAGCTGCCCAGGGCTCCTACCATGCCAGGTCCTGGGTGGGCATGTAGGGCACCAAGTGGACCATGCTGGAGCATGAGGGCCAAGAGGCCTTGTTTCTAGTCCTGCCTCAATGCTGCACCAACAGGTCTGGGGGCCAGGAGGTAGAGAAGGAAATCCTGGAGGATGAGTCAGGGAGAGACTGCACCAAACCTGCGGCAAGCAGGGCCTGAGGGGGCAGGCTGAGAGGAAGCCCAGGGAGGGCAGGGAAGGTACCCAGTGTATCAGGGAACTTGGGCCAGAAGTCCATGGTCATTCAGACCTGCAGCCTGTCCCTTGAGGAATGCTCCTTTCCCTCAACCAGCCATGTCCACAGCCACCACACTTGTCCAGCCTGACTCCTCCATTCTTAGGAACTCGCCCACACCTTTCCAGCCCACTGCCCCTCCCCACCAGGCCAGGACCCACCTGGAGGACAGTGCCTGTCTGCCTGTGAGTTCCAAACACAAACCTGATAGAAGTCTGGGCATACAGCACTTTAGCTCCCTGCAAAGTTAGGGATACAGGCCTGTCCCCTTCCTACCCACCCCTTTCCTCACCACTCCCCACAACTGCACTTCCATCCCTGAGCTGCCTCTAGGCCTCCCTGATGACCCTAATTCTCCTTTAAGGTCTCCATCACTTCTTTCCAGATACCCTTCCTGCTCTCCCACCCGCCTGCCAGGGGAAGGGAGGCCTCTCCTCAGTACCATGTTCTTCCCTCACCAAACACTTATACCAGAACTGCCCTCTGACTTGCTGAGTCCCCAGCTCTAAGCCCCTGATAACAGGCACTTGTCCAGGGTGTTCCTGGTCAGCCCTAGCAGAGGGTCTGGCACACACAAGGACCTCAAAATGTTTGTGGGTGGACTGACTGCCCTTAGTCTGACCGACTGTGGACTGACTGCACATCCCACAGCCACAGCTTGGGGCAAACTGCAGTCAGATTGTTGGGGATGGGGATGGGGAGCGTTAGGGAGACAAAGGGAGGGAAGATCATGACTCCCACCCCAAACTTACCCCTTTCCCTTTGAGTCAAAAATACTTAGGGGCCTTGGGGTAATGGGCTCTTGATGCCCAGGGCAGACTCTCCCTGCTTTCAGATGGCTCTTCCCATTGCTCCCCCCTTTTCTTTCCTCCTCTTCCCCTCTGGCCCTGCCCCAGAGCAGCAGAATATCCAGCTGACAGCTGACATACCAGCCCCTGCCAGTCCTTCCCCAGAGGGTCAGGTGACCTTTCCCTCCTCCTCAGGCCACTGGCAGCCCCACCCTCCTGAGCAGACCTCTGCACCCAGGGCTGTGGTAGACAGAGAGAGCACCCCACTGGGACAGGCCTCTGCCTGACACTGTAGCCGGTGGGTGCTGAGAGACTAGATCCCTTTCTGGTGGACTCTTCCCTTCTACACACTCCTGAAGACCCCCCCCCAGAAGGAGGCCCTGGTGAGTGCTGCCTGGGGACTGGAGGGAAGGGCAGGGACGGGCTTGCTGAGCCTCTGATGGTGCCTGAGTGAGGGGAGAGAGGGTCTCATGGCCACAGGGTCTGTTCATACCACAGCGATCTCACCTCTGTCCAGGGCTGACTTGAAGTCCACCCTATGGAGGTGCTAGTGACCCCATGTGGGGCTGTACATCTGTGTGTATGGTGGAGCTATGGTGGGGTGTTGAGATAGTTTAGTAAAACGGGAGTTTTGGCATTTGTTTCTCTTTCATCTCTCCCCTTCTCCTAGGGTAATTCCAACCCTCTCCGTTGTAGGGTGTCCCCAAATCCTCTAACTTTGTCCTTTGCATAGATAGGGAAGCCTGGGACTGAAGATGAATCTGGGGATTGGGGGCAGGTGCTGGAGAGCTGGAGCCAACAATTCCCACTCCACACTGGGTTAACCCTTAGCAGAGGCAAGTGTCCAAGAAACACAGGCACCACCCCTTGGGCCCCAGGAACGGCATGTCCTATGCCAGCAGGATAGGACACCCTACTCCCAGATGGATGACATCAGCATGTCTACCCAGTGGCCTGAGGTCTGGGGCCTGGGACAGGGTGGTCAGGATGGGGGACCATGGGTATCAGAGGTGTGTCACCACTACATGGTGGCCCCTGCTGCCCTGAGCAATGACAGTCTTGGTGGCCCCACTTCCCTATGGCTCCTCTAGGCCCCCCAGTGAAGCTGAGATCTGAGCCTACCCCGTGGTCCTCAGGATTCCTGGGCACCTTAAAACCATCCCTGCCAGGCCCCCTCCCCAGAGATACAGATCCCATAGAGTGGGATACAGACCTTTATGTTTTTTAAAAACTACTGGTTTATTTATTTTTCTATGTAAATGTATTTCAGGTTAATATGAGGGTACAAGCAACCAAGTCAAAATATTTGATTTTGTTAGGTAGAGTTCTTCTTGTGGTTATGTCCCACACACAAAAGGTGTGCCACCCCACCACCCCATGCCCATTCAGTGAGAGCACCCAACCCTTCCCCTTCCCGCATTACCCCTCCCCCAAACTTGAATTGAAATGAATTTTCTCCTATTTGGGCATGCATTGGATCACCTACTGGCTTCATATTAGTATTGAGTACATCGGATATTTGCTTTTCCATTATTGTGATACTTTACTGAGAAGAATGTGTTTCAAATCCATCCAGTACTGGTTGGTTTTTTAACCTTTTTATTATGAAAAACTTCAAGGCATACAAGGAAAAAGCATACATGGAATAATACCATGAACACTTGCATATCCTGCACCTGGATTTCAATAGTTGTTTGAGGTTTGCCATATTTGCTTCATTAAGTACACTAAGGCTCAAGTATTTTGAAGTAATTTATGGACATCACAGTATCCCCTTTCCCCCATCACAACTCAGTAGGTTCTTACCAACCCCAACACCGCTACCCCACTGACAAAGGAACAATTCCCAGGAGTAGTCTGTGTCCTCACTTCCCCAATTGTCCCTGAATGTCTTCTAATGCTTTGTTAGATGAGGATCCAATCAAGATGCACTGGAGGCAGGGCTCAGTGAGTAATCCCAAAACTCTGGGAGGCTGAGGCAGGAGGATCCTTGAGCTCTGGAGTTCAAGACCAGCCTGAGCAAAGTGAGACCCTGTCTCTACTAAAAATAGAAAAATTATCCAGGCATGGTAGTGCACACCTGTAATCTCAGCTACTTAGGAGGCTGAGGCAGGAGGATTGCTTGAACCCAGGAGTTTAAGGTTGTGTGAGCTAGGCTGATACCCTAGCACTCCAGCCTGGGCAACAGAGTGAGACTGCCTCAATAAAAAGATGCATTTGGTCAGGGTACCTCTTAAATCCCTTTCATTCCGGAAGAATCTGTGCTGACACCCCTACCCCACCATATTGACTTGCTGAACTGAAGACCCACTTGTCCCCTAGGCTGGTAAGGACAAGACTTGGTCAGACAGTGCTCAGTGCAGACAGGGAAATGAGGCCAGAGAGGAGGGGACAGGGGGTCTGGGAACCAGGTCTCCTGGCCCCTCCTGTGCCCTTCCCTGAATTCTTGCCCCACTGTTCTTTCCTAGAGGACTGGACAACACCTCTTCCACCAAGGGCCTGTGGCCTTTGGTGGCCTCCTAGTAGTTTCACCCTGTTGCACCCCAGGGCCCCCAGGATGCTGTAGGCCAGGCTGGGCCCCACTCATGGCTAATGAAATCCCCTCCTCTCCTGCTCTGAGCAGGGCATGGAATCAATCTTTCCCAAGTGGAAACCCATATAGTTGTTGTCTTGTTCCCCATGGCCACAGGGAATAGCAATAAAGTTTATGAGCACTGGGCCACTTGGGCAAGGAAAGCCTCCAGGCTGGGGAAGGTAAAAATTGGGAGCAGGAATGTGGGGACTGCTGGAAAGGTCTCTGGGGGTCAGTGCCCTGTCCCCTGGGCTTTGCCACATACTAGTTACTCCTCCTTGCCCAGGAGCTGGGACACCCAGCTGGCAGCTGAAAAGGGTGAGGGGTCGTGGCTACCCCAGGGCTGGGTAGGAGGGACTGATGTTGTGGAGATTATTCGAGACCAAGTTCTATCCTGTTCAGATGTCCTCTCAGGCACTGCCCCCACCTCTTCCTCAGCCCCTGACCCAGGCCAAGGGAGAGGGGGAGGCACAAGAGGAAAGGGAATGTGGCGGGGAAAGTCCAACTTTGATGATGCAAGCTTTTCAAAACCACCTGCCAGGAGAACTTCAGCTGCCATCTAGGCTCTCTGTGGACAGGTCTGGGCAAATTCTCAGCACATCCACATCGATTCTGGGAATGTGTCGCCTAGTTGTAGGGTGAGGGGTGGGTGCTGACTCTAGTTTCCCAGCAAGAGTTTGTCTCTCTGTGGCATCACTGGCCCCAATATGTGTGCTGCTGCCCTCTGCTGGGCAAAGGCCTTGTTTGCGCTCTCCCCGGAGAGGTACACACCTCAGAATGGACTGAGGCAGCTGTGTGGTGAGAAGGACCATACCACGCACCCACACACAGGCACTCCCATTCACACACCAACACACAAACATACACACAGGCTCCACCCCACTATTGTGCTTTGACCGTAAAAAGTTGTTCCTTCTTGCAACCATAAAATTTCCCAGCTAACCACTGGCAGTACCTTAGTCTCTGGCTCATAGGCCTCTTGCACAAGATGGGTGGTTGATCACACTGCTTGGAGAAAGGCAGCAGGTGTGGGGTGGGGTGTCAGGGGTTGGGAAACATGTAGGTAGGTCTGGCTGTTTAGCAATATCCAAGATCCTGTGTGCAGTTTCTTCAAGAGGCAGGGTCGAGGGAGGCATGCCCGGGAGGGGCAGCTGGAGCAGCCCCTGACCAGGCCTGAGGCCCTACCGTGCTGGCCAGAAGTCAGGGTCTATTGGGGGTGGGAAGGAGAAGCCCTCGCAGCCTCTCCCCACCCCACACAGCCCTCCGGTGGTGCAGCTTTTTGAGTCATCTTCTTCCCGTGTTTCTCCCGCCTGACAGCAAGATCAGAACATTGCTGGTGCTGCTAAGTACATTTGTCAGTGGCTGAAGGGCTTCTAAACTAATAATCGCTGTATTAAAATCACATTTGGTCTTCAAGCTGGAGAAACATTGGGAGATTTTAAATGTTAAGAAAAAAGAAGGGGACAAAAATCCCCTCTCAAAGGATAAAATCAGCCCCTTCATATTCCCCATTCTGTGACTGGGGAATATGAAGTATTGCTCTCTGGTTCTGGAAATCAAGCCTTCCCTGGGAAACAGATGCTCTCCAAAGCCACATATTTGAGCTACAGCTAGGACAGTGATGTGTGAAGTCTCCCAGAATTCAGTATTGATCCCAGTGAGCCAGAGAGCCTCACAGACAGAGAGCACACCGTCCTGCAGCCCTTGAGTCATTTTTAGAATAGATTTTAAGCTCAGTTTTCCCCCCCTGGAAAATAAGCTTGTGGCTTCCCAGCCTGGATGACCCCAGATGATGCACGGCCCTCAGCCATGTGAGAAACTCTACATTTCTCCTGCCCATTACTACCTAAGCAGTTTTAAATGGTTTTCAGGTCCTCTCATGTCTAATAGATTAAAAAATGTTCCCTTGGGCACTGCAAAGACATTGAATGGTACTTGTACAAAACCTCTGGCTCCAAGAGGCCTGTGAAATGTACGTTAGAGCTTCAGAGGTGAGAGGGCAGGCCATAAGCCATGCTGTTTTTGAATTGCAGCCTGCTGCATTCAATATTGCAGTCTTCTTTTGCTACAAGCTGTTTCTTAATTATCTTCTCTCCAGAAGGTCCTCTTCCCACTACCTAAGATTTATTAGGATGTAGTCCCAAGGGCTCCAGCACCTTGGTAATCTCAAGGGACCACCTCCTACCTAGGCAGAGCTGGGGCCTAGGCCTGCGTCTCCTCTGCCTGGAGAAGCCGAGGCCCCTCTCAAGTCTCCTCTGCTGTCAGTACCCCTGTGCTAAAGCACCACCCAGCTGGTGACACTGGGCAGGGCTGCATAGCACCCCTGTGTCCTCCTCCTCCACACAACTCTCCCTTCCCATCACCACCTCCTGCCTTGTCCTTGTCCTCCCCTATTGCTCCTGTACACACACACCTCGAAGCAGGCCCTCCCCAGGCTCCCCAAGGCTCTCTCTCCTCCTGACCCTTTCTGCACCTCTCAGGCCACCTCTATCTCAGCTAGAGCAATAGCTCTCCTAACCTTTGCA
This sequence comes from Galagoides demidoff, assembly GCA_963574575.1. Classification (NCBI taxonomy): domain Eukaryota; kingdom Metazoa; phylum Chordata; class Mammalia; order Primates; family Galagidae; genus Galagoides; species Galagoides demidoff. The sequence goes on along the minus strand of CAUYQV010123587.1, from coordinate 24,621 downwards.
ACTAGGACTCACTTTTCCACATCATTTTCCCCCTACTAGTCCCCATGCAATATTCATTATACTTCTGTTGATTAAGAAAACAGATGATGACAAAAACTACTAGGAATTCAATAATGCCTTTAAATGAATTTGTATTTTGATAATTACCAACATATTTACATACATGTGAGAAATTATCATCCTTCTGGTCTACAGATAATGCTTGTGGTGGTGTGGATCTGGATAAGGCCTTGACAGGCAGGGTGCTGTAAATCTGCACAAGCACCTCAGGGAACGCTGGCACTGCAGCATGCTGCCCCAGGGCATGGGACTGTCACTGCCTAGCCAGGTGCAACTCCTACAAGGCTCCCATCCTGATGCAGGTCACTGAGGCATAAGCATAGAGAGGACCTAGGACAGGACCCTGGCCCTAAGAGCCTGACCCAGGTCTCAGGACTCCCAGGTCACAGCCACTCCCCATCCAAGGGGGGCTGCACATGGGCAGAATGGGCATGGACTTTAGTATAAAGTCCAGATAAATCCCAGCGCTGGAGCTCACTAGCTCTGGACCTGGGAAAGCTTTGCAACTTTTCTTACTCTCAGTATCTCCATCTGAAAATTATCTTGAAAAACAGAGGTATGATTATAAAATCAGTGTGGTCCAGAGTTGATGCTTAATAGGAGTGGCTATTACATAGGATACATTTGTGCAATGAAATATTTGAGTGCCCGGCTCAAGTGAAGTTGCTTTCAACATAAGAGCTCCACACCGGGCATCTGGCTCTGAGTAGAGCTCAGGCAGGACGAACTCAGCTGTGATTGTGCTATGTAACAAGCCACCCTCAAATCTCAGTGGCTAAATAGAGTAAGGATTGATTTCTCTGCCATGCTATATATCCAGATGTACAATCACTCAGGGACCCAGGCTACCAGGGGCCCCACCTCTTCTAAGATCACCATGGCCAGGGAAGAGAATGTAAGGAACTGCTCTCCCCAGAAGCAGCACATGCTACTGCCCTCCACATTGTGTTGGCCAAAGAAATCACGTGGCCACACTCACCTGAAGGTAAGCTGCAATCATACCACATCTCTACCAGGAAACCCAGAATATCTGTGAACAGCCCTGACAATGGCCACAGTCAGCCAGTTTGTTTCCAGATATAAGAAGCTGACAGGCTTTTCTAATACAGAATCCATGACTAATTTATTCTGGATTTGAACCCTTACAAGTCTGATTTGTGGTTTCATCTCCCATCTTCCCTAAAATGGGAGTGGCAAGTTCTAAAAGAGATGCATCTTCTGTAATTTTTAATGAATTCAGATTTAGCATGTGGATAGAGGTTACACATGCAAAGGCTCTCTGCAAGTAAAATGTGCCAACTGCTGGTGACAAGTTATGATGCCCTCATCCACCTCAGCTTGATAGGTGGCATCTGTCATTGTGTCTGGCATCAATGAGGTCTTTGGGTCTTAGAATCACTAGTAGTGTCATCTGTCCCCATTCTATAAGCCAACTATACTCAAGACCCTGCTGTCGGTGACCCTCCTTTCAGAGTAGGGAATGTCTGACAGCCCAGCGGCAGGCAGGCTATCACTCAGGCCCCGGGGGGCTACAGAGCAAGGTTTGTACTGACACAGACAGCCCAGGGCCTTGGTTAACAACCAGCCCAAGGCCATGCCCCATCAGCAGAAATTAGCTCTGGAGTCTCCTGGAGTGAGGCCCAGAGTTATTTTATTCAGGACATGACCCAAAGACAGGGCAGGAGAACACAGGGACCTGGGGCCATCTGTCCACTTCCTGGCAGAATAGGGTGGGCAGATTTCAAGCTAAGCTCTTCTGGCTAGGGGCACCTCACCCCCTTCTCTTCCCCTCTTCTTTCCTCCTCCACTTCCTCCCTCCTAGGGATGAGTGCTAGGGGCAAGAGCCTGGGCTGTGCAACTGTGGGAAGAGGCATGGGCTGGAGAGAGGGACATTTATCCTCCTTCAAAGCACTAAAGGGAGACCAGAGCAGTCAGCAGTGTGTTGGGGGGCAGGAGCCCTGATCTTAGGCAGGCACCGCATCTGCCTTCCTAGCATCCAGGCTGACAACGGGAGTCAGTTCTGAGAGTAATCCACACAGTGACCAACTCCAGGTGGTGGAACTGCTCATAAAGAGAACTCAACAAAGGAGTCCTGTGCATCTTGTCTCCTGAGCATCATGACAAAGCTATGGCAGTGGGCAGCAAACCAAGACTCAGAGCAGTTGCCCAGCTCATCCCGAAGGCCTTAGCAAGATGGTGGGAATGCCTGAAACTCATCCAGGGCTCCGACTTCTCACACCCAGGTACGGGAAGAATGGGAGTCTTCCCTGGCTCCCTCCCACAGAGTTGGAGGGAGAGATAGACAGAAAACCTCAATCATCCTTCAGAATCTGAGGTCAGCATCAGTGCCCAGGGGAAGCCACAGCTCACCTCCTCTGCATAGTGGCAAAGCCCACCCTGCCCTGCTCCAGCCAGCACTCGAGGAGCTGAAGCCACCTCTCCTGCCCTTTTACACCAACCTGTGTCAGAAATGCAGGCCACACAGCACAGAATCAGGAGGCTCTTTGACGTCACCTAATCTATACCCCCAGGTGACCCTTGAGAAAGGGCCTCAGTTTCCCCAGCTGTCATGTCTGCCTTTTTTTAAAGTAAAGGCTGGCTGCCCAGCAGACACCCAGTCACTGCTAACCCACCACAGGCCAGTGCAGGAGAGTCCGTATCACTGTGCCAGGGCTGTGCTGGAGGCTCAGGAGTCCTCCTGGCTTACTTGGTGCTCTGTGAGAAGGAGCAGCCAGTGATCCCAAGAACACCTGACTTCAGAGGTAGGAGAACATCACAAGGTTGCAACAAAAACCAATTTAGTGCTGTGAATGACAGTGCCAGGCCTCGCTGGCATCCCCAGCCAGAAAGCCCTTGATCCCAGGAGTTGGAGGTTGCAGTGAGCTATGATGATGACACTGCAGTCTACCTAGGGCAACAGAATTAGACCCTATGTCAAAAATAAATAAAATAAAATAGATAAAAAATAATCTTTGGCCTCTCCTCAACATGGCAGGTGAGCATAGTCTGGGGTTATCATGCCTAGATTCAAATCCCTCTTTTCCCCTCACTAGCTGAGTACATATAGGGAAGTTATTTAATCTCTCTGTGCTTCAGTTTCCTCATCTGTCGGATGAGGTTGGTAACACTATCTCATAGGGCATTTGTAAGGCTTAAATATCTTATTCCATAGAAAGCACCGAGAGCATGGCTTGGCGTATGACAAATGCTGTGTGTGTGCTACCACCTATAGCCATTATCTCCTCACCACGCTGCCACTGTCCACATCCTTGGAGCTCCTTGGAGCTCCTTGGAGAGACGGGTGGTGGAAAGAGCAGGGCATTGGATTGCCGGTGAGTAGCACACAACCCTGCTGGCAGATGTGCTGGCAGAACTAAGCTGGCAATGGCAAGGCCAGGCCTGGTTAGTGCTGGCCCAGGCCCTGGGGAGACAAGTGTGAAAAACAGAGCCAAGTCTCCTTCCGGGAGTTGCTATAAGTGAATTTTGCAGAGTAGCTGTCCCTCTGGTTACCAGAAGTGCCTCTGCCTGGGGACAGGTCAACTGTAAAGGCTGGCATGCAAGTGAACTCAGTGAGATGACAGGGTCAGCTGCCTTGATCTTCTCTGCCCTCTTCCTTCTTGCCTTCTCTAAATTTGCACATACAATTGGGTTTGCCAAGCAACTGGGATACTTTTTCCCAAAACAAAAGGGTTATCAAACTGAGGGTATCAGCTCATCTGTGGGCTGATTTCCCTCCAAGTTTAGATGCCTCCCTCCAGCTTCTTTTCTCAGATCCTGGAACAGGCTCCTAGGTAGGGCTCAGTTCTGCACTGCCTTATAGCAGGCTGCAGTCTCAGGCCAGCCCCTTCACTATCAGGCCTAAGTCCTCCCAACCCAACCCCTCACCCCAGTAACCCCAATCTGCCCAGTCACCCTCCAGCCTTGCAGCTGGCCTCAGAAGCCTCACTTTCCATCCTGCAAGGAGATACACATGCCCATAACCCTCATTCCATCTCTTTCCTAAGGGAGGTTTTTGCCTGTCCTGCACACCAAAAAGCTGATGCAAGAGAGGTGCTTTTTGGGGAGTGAACAGACGAGGCTGAGGCATTCAAGGCCATGGTGAACAGGAGGCCTGGGCTGCTGGCAGGAGCCTCTCTGAGCCTCTCTGAACAAATTGATGGGCACCACTGTGCATGGATCTGGCCAGCCATGCCTGCAGGCTGGACTGAAGGTCAATTAGAGAGTTAATCATGCCCAGCCTGGTCACATCCGTGACCAGGAGTCCAGCAGAGGGAAAGAGTATTAATAACTCAGTGATGACGCGCACCACTGTGGGAATGTCCTCTCAGGACAAATACAGCAAGGAGAGCCTCCCCTCAGAGTGTCTCCTTGATGCTGTCTTGAGACTAAGTCAGGATGCCATTAGGAGCTGTGTTTCCAGCCCAGAGTTCCAGCATTTGCTTGAGATCTAGAAGCTGACCCTATACAGAGGGGCAGGAGGTGGAGGGTACCAGGCCCAGAGAAGAGGAGACCCTGGGCATACTTCCTGCTCTGCTCCCAGACAAGGCATCACAAGCCTCAGTTTCCTCATTTGCAAAGTGACCTGCCTTTCCTACAACCCAGAGCTGTTAGGAAAATAGGACCACTATGGTAATAACACTAGAAATAATAATGGCAGACTACAGTTATTGAGCACTTTGCTCTGGGCACTGGGCTAACCTTTCCATGGGCCTTATCCCAATTCTGTGCCTAACTCCATGAGGTATCATGATTATCCTCTTCTACACATGGGGAAACTGAGGCCCAGAGAAGGCCTCAGTAACTTGTCAAAGGTCACACAGTAATTATATGGTAGAGCCATGATGCAAATTGCTGGTGTGTAGCCATACTATACAATAATGAACCCCTACAGCCCTGCGAGCCCCTGCGAGCCCCTGCGAGACAGCGGGCACCCAACAGCAGGGCATCTTTCCGCTTCTTGTTGAGCCTGGGATCAATGTTTCCAAAGGAAGGGCGGCACCTGTGACTCAGTGGGTAGGGTGCCGGCCCCATATACTGAGGGTGACGGGTTTGAGCCCTCAGTTTGGCCCAGCCAAACTGCAACAAAAAATAGTTGGGTATTGTGGTGGGAGCCTGTAGTCCAGGTTGCCAGTTCTTGGTAGGCTGAAGCAAGAGAATCACCTAAGCCCAGGGGTTGGAGTTTGCTGTGAGCTATGATGTCACAGTACTCTACCAAGGGCGACAAAATGAGATCCTGTCTCAAAAAAAAAAAAAATGTTCCCAAAGGAAAGAAGGCCACATGACAAGAGAAGTTAAAACAGTCTTCACCCTCTGGAAGCTTACAGTTGTGCTTTTTGACTTTTTAAAAATGTTTTCGGTTTTTTTTTTTTTTTTTGTAGAGACAGAGTCTCACTTTTCCGCCCTCTGTAGAGTGCTCCAGCAACCTCCAACTCCTGGGCTTAGGCGATTCTTCTGCCGCAGCCTCCCAAGTAGCTGGGACTATAGGCGCCCGCCACAACGCCTGGCTATTTTTTGTTGCAGTTTGGCTGGGGCTGGGTTTGAACCCGCCACCCTCAGTATATGGGGCTGGCGCCCTACTCACTGAGCCACGGGCACCTCCCTAAAAATGTTTTAACATTTAAATTTAAAAGATACAAAATGATATTTAAAATCTCCTTTGCACCCCTGCTGCATGGAGGCAACCACTGTTACCATTTTCTCCTAACAAATTATTCCAGAAGTGACCGGTGCATATTTATAGTTTTGTTTAAGCTCCCTGAAAGGAGCCTGCTCTGGGTGCAGGCTGGAGTCCATGTGGGCCCTTCTGAGCAGTACCCCCCTGCACACCACCCCCCACCTCCTCATCATTTCCACCTTCCTCCTCTGCTTTCCAGAGGCCCTGTTGAGAGTCCACACCCAGGAAGGCAACTGTGTCATGACAGCAATAAAGGCCAAGAAAGAGAAAGAGGACCACTGACAGCTCGAATTCTGTCTAGGAGCTGCTGCTGCTAGCTTCTACCTCACGCCCTCCTCATACAGATTTCCTGGGTGACCTGCTCCCTGTGTGGAATCATGGTTGTACAGAACAGCACAGACTCCATGGACACTAGGGTGGGTGTGCAGCTGGAGCCCTTCCTGCACCAGGTTGGGGGACACATGAGCGTGATGAAGTATGACGAGCACACCATATGCAAGCCCCTCATCTCCCGAGAGCAGAGGTTCTACGAATCCCTGCCGCTGGCTATGAAGCGCTTCACCCCACAGTACAAAGGTGAGAGTTGGGTAGCCAGGCCACGGCTGGGTGCTGCCACACTGGGCCCAGGCCAGTCCACATGCAGCCCACGTCCTGGTGGGTGTGCAGCAGGGTTGCCATGGATACGTGCCCCTCTCCACAGAGCTGTCCTAGTTTCTCTAAACTCTTCGTGCCTCCAGGTCTAGAGTTTGATGCCATTCAGCTTCCCTGCACATTGGCTCCCGACACCAGTCTTCAAGGAATTGGGAATGAAATAAGACAAAATCCTGGTCCCACCTGGCCCTAAGGTGGCAGTCTGGGCTGTGCCTTGAGGGTGTCATGACTAGAAACACAGGACAGGCTCCTTAAATCTCACTTTTGAGGCCTAGGCAAGAAGCAGGAGTCCGGAACCTGGGATAAGGCATGGAGAAGTTGGGACACAGTTTTTTTTAAAGAAACTAGAATTCTCGCCTTCATCCAGGAAGAGGCAAAGCCAGGGCAATGGACTGCTGCCTGGGTGTGGCTGGGGAAACTTTTGCACCAGGCCAGTGTGAGGTTCTGGATCTGAGCACAAGGTGGTGTGTGGGGAGGGAAAGCCCCGTGGGGAGCAACTGCCTGTGGCCAAGTGGCCTAGGGCTGGCTGTTTTGTCCACATTCACTTTTGGTGGAATGAGTACTCAGAAAAAAGACCTCTATAGAGCAGTTAGGATTGCACCACCGCAAGCTCTGCTCTCTCATCTGCAGAGAAGGTAATAACATCCCAATAAGTCAGTTAAATACCTACTCATGTTTCAATGATCATGATAACTGGGGAGGAGGGGAATTATCTACACTGGTGATTTTCAAAGCATGATCAGGGTCAACCAACTTTACCAGAATCAAGGAGGGAGGGTACACGTGCACATGCCCATGGGCAGACTCCCAGGCCCTATTCCAGACCTGGAAGTCAGAACCTCTGGAGCCCTGGTGAGAGCAGGAATCTGTATTTAACCAGGTCCAGACTGAGAACCACTGGTGGGGGAGCCAGGCCTTGAGCTCTGGGCCCTGCTTCTGAGCACTGTTTCACACATGCTTGGACATCAGGCCAGCTCAAAGGACCTCCTGAGAGCCGAAGACAAGCTGATCATCATCATGCATAGAGACAGGGTAGGACAGGCCAGGAGCCGCCTGTGCAGGCCTCTTTTTTGGGCCCTCAGGCTGATTGCCTGGCTGGTTGTGGGTCATTGCCCATCTTGTCAGAGGGCCTACTGGAATTAAATGACTGTTCCTTCGCAACTGAACTCAGCCCAGCAAAAGGGTGTCAGGACAGTGCGTGGGGAGGCCTTCTGCCAGCAGCATTTCACGCTTGTTCCACATGGCTCTGGAGCTGAGCAGACTGCCAGGGCAGCGAGGGCAAAGCAGGGGAGAGAAAGAGGTTAGCCTGGTCTTTAGGAGCCTACCCTGGTCCCCTCCTCTGCTCCTGTCTGTGCTTGGCCAAGCCTCTGACAAGGGTAGGAGTCACATTGCACTGTCACCCACCTTGGGGCTCTGCTAAGTCAGCAAATTAATTGGAACCAAGGTGTCATATCATCAGCTTCAGCATCTGCCTTTGGGGAGTCACACAGGAGCCGGTGTTTCTAGATTGGGGAAGTACCTGGGCCAGGTGACACCCCCTGGTTGAGACCACACACACTCCCTGGAAGGGCTGGACAACACCCCACATGAAGCTTTGAAGAAGTAGAAATGCTGACTCACTCTGATCAGAACGCAGATCACACAGTGCCACTGTCCAGGTACCAACTAATCGAATACACACACTTAAGGGGACACCAGCAAAAGGCCCAGACCAGGATTCTCATGTTCTCAGATCCCTGGGCAGAGCCAGGAAGACACGAGGCTGAGGTCAGGTTGTAGATGGGAAGGATCCCTGGAAAGGACCTCAGGTTGTTAAGGCTGCTTGTTTGTCCAATCAGAAAGCAGCATCAGCTAACCCTGGGTGTGTGCTCTGTGCCACGACCCTAAGCGGCTTCTATGTACTTATTCTCATAATCTTTACAACACGCTGAGGTAGCTGCCTTTATTATTCCTGTGTCATAGATGAAGAAACTGAGGTACAGAGAGGTTACCTGGCTTGCCTGAGGCCACACAGCAGTGAGAGGCAGAGCCAGGACTAGAAGTTCCCAAGTGTGGGCTCTGGCCACACAGGCCTGCTCCCCCGAGCTACACTGTTCCTGAAAGGGTGGACTCAGGCTATCAGTGCTCAGGGGGTCATCTAGCCCAAAGAGGAAAGGGACATGACTTGTTTAGGGTCACTGAGCTAATGACCTTGGGTCAGGGGGACTCAAATCCCACAAGACCACCACAGGAGCCTCCATTTTTCTCCCTGGTAGGAACAGCCCCTCCAAGAGAGGGGCCACATCTGAAGTGGCCACCGCCTGCCACTGAACACACCCTCTCCCTTCTCACTGCCCTTTACCATGATGGCGTCGGGCATGTTGGGAAGGGATGTCATTCCAAGAGCAGACTCCTTGTGCCAGAAGCTCTGCCTGGACTTTTGCTGGGCTCCTAAGGCACAAAAGCACCTAAGGGCTGCATCCCTCTTCCTCCCAGTCTGACCATCAGCTGTGGGCAAATGAGGACATACTCTTAGGTCCAGTTAGTTAATGGTCGAGCCGATTCATATTACAGACAGTGGTGAGTTAATGCTCTCATAAGCTTAAAAATAAATACGTGATAGAACATTCACTGAGGCTCAGGAAGCCAAACCAAATTGCTCAGATGCTCTGGGCATGCCAATTGTGGCAGTAAGCACTCTGTCTGCCCAGCTGGCACGGCCTCTGGTTGAGGTATGTGGGCAGGGCTGGAGAGCAGCCAGAGGGGGACTCTAGCTGGGCCTTGCACTCTCCTGCTCAGGGCAGGCCCTCCAACACCTAATCCCCATGGACACATAGGGCAAGCAGGAGGCCAGGCTGGAGCTCATATGGCTCTTGATTCAAAGAGCAATTCAAGGAGTCTGAATTCTACTGACATGCTGCTGTGTCAGGGGCAACAACCTGAGACTGTTTGCAAGGGGGCTATCTGCTCTGGGTCATATCTCACAGGTCCCAGGCTTTGAAGGGAAGGGCTGAGCTGAGCCTTGGGGACAGAGGGTGTGAGAGATAGAGAGGGAGGGAAAGTGAGACAGGACTGGAGACAGACAGAATCGTCAGAGACATGCAGAGAAACAGAGTGAGAGCGAGAGAGAGAGAGGATGCAGAGGCTGGCCGTGTAGTTCTGACAATATGAGAAATGGAAATGACTTTGGATTTTATTGGTTTTAGGTTATTTGCACCTCTGCTCTCCTCCATTCACATTCTGATCTCCTCCAGCACAGAACTGATGAGATCAGACAAGAGCTGGAGTCTGGAGAGTGGGTGGAGGTCATGATTCTTGTCCCTCTGGGGGCCTCCTGGGCCCAGGGCTTCCAGGCCTGTGGTTTCTGGCAGGCCTGCCATCATACCCTCACGAGTGGAAAGGCCAGCAGCTGCTGGATGGCTCAAACTTCACGAGGCCCTAGAGGGCCTTGCCCTGGCTATCATACCTTTCTGTGCTCCCTAGCAGCTGGGAGCCCCTGAACTCCCTAGGGACTGGAAGGATGGCCAGCCAGCTCTCTCCCTTTCTCTCATGAGGACAGATGGGCTATGGGGCCTGGTGCTGGTTTAAGGAAGGCCAGTTTTCCTTCCCAGAACAAGCACTATGACATTCCTTCCCCAAAGACACAGGGCCGGAGATGGAAACCCCATGTTCTTGTGGCCCTCGGTGCTGATGGCCCCTCCAGAGTGAGGATCATGGCCTCTCTGTTTTCCCCCACAGACAGAATGAGCAAAGCAAATGTGACTGGGGACACAGCAGGAGTGTTCCTCATGGATACATGGAGTAAACACTGTGTGATACCTGACCCTCCAGAGACAGTCCCCAGCTGTGTGTAACAGCTTGTCCCTTCTTCCATACCCACGTCTAGGATGGCCTCTCAGAGCTCCACCCTGTTCTAACCTGTGACCTTGCTTGGGCAGGTTATTCGATCTCCCTGAACCCCAGAGTCTACCGTCAGTGGCCTTACAGGTGCACTGTGACTTGGAACAAGGAAAAGTAGCCAGCATAGTGCCCCACATGGTGGTGGGAAGACAAGGCACTAGAGAGCTGTGACCACCCCAGGCCATGTGGGCCAAGCCGAAGGGGGTGGTGTCACCAGTGAGCCTGGAGGCCACAGAGTAATTCCTTCCCCACCTGCTGTCAGACCCTGTTCTCCAGAGGGACAGCTACAGTGGGCTTGGCCTAAGGATGAATGCTGGTGCCAGGGAAATGGTAAAATGCCAGGTTTGGGTACAATGTTATCATTACTATCATGATTGCTTCAGAGGACACAGGAATGTGGGATGGGGTGAGGAAAAGTGGAGTTTTTTTAGGAGCTGGTGAGAACTGAATGTCACTCAGATGATAGGACTGGCCCAGGGAGACCGCTGGGCTAGGCACAGATGATTCTGGAGGGCAACTTGCTGAACTATAAAGCAGCCCTGAAAATGAGTGTCTGCCTCAACCAGCCCAAGGAGGAGACACAGGCAGGGAGACAGCTGCCTTTACAGCCTGCTCAGTGGAAATTACCATTTACTCTGAGAAGGTGACCAAGTAGCTAGGAGAGGAAATATGTACCTTGGAGGGCATAAACATGCAACCCACCCTTGCTCAGTCAAGGCCCCTGCAGAAGACAGATGGTATGCTCTATTAATGAAGAGAATCTTAAGAGGAACTATCTGCAGAAGTACAGGCAGGATTCAGAAAACAACCAGAGCTGAGGGTGCCAGGGACTAGTAATACTGGAGAGCTGTGACCACCCCAAGCCATGAGGGCCAAGCTGAAGGGATGGTGTCACCAGCAAGCATGGAGGCCACAGAGGAACACAGCAGATATGGCTGCAGGTCAGCCTGCATGAAGCAGGGCAAAGCCAGACCTTCCTCCTTCCACTCTCCAGCTCCTGTCAGTGCACCCCGCCCCAGTGGCTGAAGCCACTGAGGAGCCCATTGGTATATTCCACAGGCCAGACCTTCAGGCACAAAGCAGGGCAGAGCAGGGTGACAGTGGATTAATGCTTGGGGGCAGAGGGGACCAGGGGAGGAGGCATGAACAAAAACCACCCATGTGGCCATCTCTTGGGCCACCACCAGGGAGCAAGGGAGGCTGGGTATCATCTGGATGCCACACCTGGTAGAGAAAGGCTTAGGCTCTGCCACCCTAGCAGGAATCTAAAGGGTGACCACAGAGCTGTTAATGGGACACAGCTAATTACCCAGCCTGGCCAATGCTTTGGAGGAGGAGGAGAACACCCATTTGCACTCTTGTTAAAGGGTTTCCTAGTAGCCTCTACTTTCAGAACCAGTTGAGTTTTGTACCTTGATTACAAACACCAATAATAGGAGGCACCATAGTTGGAGAAATCTCACAAGTCTCCTGTTTTGCCAAAGAACCATGTTCCAACTAGTGACCTTCATGTGCCCATATATCTGACCAGAGGATGAGGACGAGCACCAGTGTAAGGCAAAAAGACAAGGGAGGGTGAAGGAAGGGGCAACACAGAGTCCTGTCCCAGAATGCCTCTGAGGGAAGCTTCCTGGAACAGAGTGGTCAAATAGAGATAAAGGGAAGGGAAAGGAAGGATGGGGAGGAGGCAGAGGGTAAGGGGGAGAAGTGGGATGGGCCCCAACTTCCCTCACTGCCACTCCCAGGTGGGAGGATCAGCTCTGATGCCCCCCAAGTTGGGCACAGTTGGGTGGCTGTGGTGTGACTGGGAAGGTGTTGACCGCTGAGAGGAACTAGAATTCAAGAACGACAGTGCAGGTCTGGCTTTGCTTAAAGCCTGAAGGAGCAGAGAAGTGGGATAAAGCAGAGGATGTGCCGCAATAGCCCAAGGCTATTTTCTGAAGGTTTCCAGGCTCTGGGCTCATTCTGGAATAGGATCAAGTGCAGGTAAAACCAGGTCAGTTCCATAGCCCTTTATTGAGTGAGGAGTTAGGGAAGGGAGAGGTTGACCCATGCCATTCAACTGAATTCCCAAGGCTGTCACCCACTGGCATGTGTCCGCTTAGAGGCCCATCTCACTTGGTTTCTCTTCCCTTCCCTGTATGTTCTGCAGGCACTGTCACAGTGCACCTCTGGAAAGATAGCCAGGGCCATCTCAGCCTGGTGGCCAACCCACTGAAGGAGAATCAGGAGCCCTTCAAGGTCTCCACGGAGTCAGCGGCAGTGGCCATCTGGCAGACACTCCAGCAGACCACCAGCAGTAGTGACAGCACCTGTGTCCTCGCCCAGCTGGCATGCTCACCCAAGGAGAGGTGAGGGCTACCACACAGGATGACGCCTGGCACTGCTCCCACCCATGCCCAAGGCCAACCCTCCCCATTAGGGCTGGTTCGAAGAAAATGAGAAATTCAGAGGAAGGCTCTGTCTAGAATAACCAGTGTGACCAAAGAAAGGAATGAATTTCCTTTTATGCCACTTCTAGAAAGAGGATTACAGTGCGTTTTATCACAGAAGCTGATGCACAGGCAGAGTTCTATACAGAGTAGATATTTGGTACATATTTGTTTAATTAAATACCTGTTTCACTGAGACCATCAAGTGTCTCTGAGGGAGAAGTGTGCAGAGCAGAAACCCTAGAATAGCTTATGTAAAGGAATAGTGTGGCTAATTACTCTCAAAAAACATCTCTTTCCTTAACAGTTGGGGCCCAATGAGGAGGGAGGGAAGTCTGTGCAGCTCACAGCATCCCAGAGGTCCTTGGAGAGGGCTCCAAAACCTCCTACAATGTCATCTGACCTTTCTTGGATAAAAAAGGTCTCTAGAGATTCTTAAAACATTTAAGGAAAACAAAAGGGAGCTAATACAATGAAAATACCTCCCCTCCCTAAGGAGTGCGGTAGATCTAATTAAGCCTCTTGGCTCGGCATCAGGAAGCAGGGCACACTATCTCCATTTCACAGATGGGGAAGCCAAGATGATGCAGAGAGGGCAGGAGAAAGGGGGTGTATCAGGGTTCTGGGGCTCCCCAGCCCACCCTCACCCCTCTCCCTGTGGCATTTTGAGGTCTTGAGGAGGTAGCAACCTGCCAGAGTATTAGAATCTCAGCTAGCCTTGTGATTGTGAATGGGGTTGCTCTGCCATTCCATGTCACCTCAACAGGAAGATGACTAATAATCCAGATCACTCGCAAGTGAATTGAAATCACCTCAGCCCTCTGATGGGGTGACACATTCTAATGAGTTATTCTGGGGTTTAGAGAACCCTCAAAGGGCCGCAGTGTGGTGTGGTCTGATCCCAGAGACCGGAGTTGGAGAGGGAGGGCACTTCAGGACCCACCGTGTCTTCCAGTACCCTGGTGAGAGCTGCCAGGAGGAGCAGCTGGGGACAGCCCTGTCAGAGCCCATCCCAGAGAGCACCAGTCAGCCACAGCCACAGGCACCCTCCCCAGACCTGCGGCCCTCACTCCCTGACCATCATGTGCTCCTGGCAGCCGCAGCCCAGTGAAGGCACCCCTGAGGCCCCAGTCCCACCCCAACACTCAAGTCTCCTTGCTGGTGGAAGAAGATGTTAACGGGAACCAGGTGGAAAAGAAGAGCTTTAACCCATGGGGCCTGCACTGCCACAAGGCCCACCTGACCCGCCTGTGCTCCGAGTTCCCAGAGAACAAGAGGCACCGTATCCTTGCCCGCCCTCCCCAACATGTGTAGTCCCAAGGCAAGGACAGAGAGACAGAGAGATATATGGGAGGGTGGGGGGGCTTGGGGGGATGGAAGAGGGGAGCAGATAGGCAGACAGCCAGGGAGGAGTGGGCAGGGAGGGCCAGACCCATATGAGACACAGCCCTCAAACCTGGGACTGAGAAGAAATCAGATCCTGCCAAAAGAAAGCTCAGAGAGAGGGTGGTGCCTGTGGCTCAAGGGAGGACGGCGCCAGCCCCACATGCTGGAGGTGGTGGGTTCAAACCCAGCCCCTTCCAAAAACTGAAAAAAAAAAAAAAGAAAACTCAGAAAGCTTGGGGAAGTCAGACTGAGGATTTAGTCAAACACAGTGACCCTGCCACCTGGGCAGTAAGGAGGAGATGGGACGAGGGAGGGTCGAGGGTCACTGTTGTCAGACAGGAATGATTATTCCACATTAGGTAGGAGTAGCACGGGGCTCAGAAGGCTAGATGGATCCCCAACCCCAACCTCCCATCTGTCCTGCCAAATTCCTCCCAGAGGCCACTTCCATGGGGTAGTATCCCAGGGATGGACTTTGAGAGGAAGCGGGCTCCCTTCCTCCACAGGCTGCCAGGGAGCAAATTTGGGTTTGAAATGTCCCTTTGCCGCTGTGCTCCTTCCTGCAATAGGGCAGCTGGTTTCACAGTATTTACTAAGACACATCTGCAAGCCTAATCCCTAAGAAGCTTTTGCAGGATAATTACTCCACTGAAATTAATATTCCTGCAACTCATCTCCAAAGCTAACATCAATCCACTTCTCCCAAAAGGTATTGGTTCATTCAGTGACTGGAGGTTTGGCCTTACAATTTTCTGCCATAAAACGTAAATTGGACCTGGCCTGCCAGGGATTTCATGCCTGCATTTAAATTTCAACCTCAGAGCACATGGGAAAAGAAAAAACTCACACACTCATCAACTCCCCCTAAATAAATGAACTTATTAAAGCATCCTGCAAAGCTAATACCTTGAATTCTTACTAGCAAGGACAAGCTTGTCTGTAACAAAGGAATGGGAGTGAAGGAGGGATCCCTGAATAGGGAATTTCTGGGCAGCTTCCAGGGGTGCTATCAGCTTTCTTGACTCAATGTGACTAGGATTCCTGTTGCTGGAAAACGTAGTGTCACAGTACACGCATCCCTGTGTCCTGGACCTGAAGATGGGGACCCGGCAGCATGGGGATGACGCGTCTGAGGAGAAGAAGGCCCGCCACATGAAGAAGTGTGCACAAAGTACCTCGGCTCGCCTGGGCGTGCGCATCTGTGGCATGCAGGTAGGTCACCGAGGGCCCCCCGCAGGGGCAATGTCTTGGTGTGTTCACTGCAGCATAAGGTCTCCCACCCAGATGCCACTATCCCTGAAGAGCCCTTCACTTTGGGGGAAAACAGAGGAGGAGCCAGGAACCCATCTGTCAGAGAATGGGTCAGAGAAGTGCCTTTCTTGGTCTATGGCATACTGGGTTCTTTCAAGAACACCTTCAGCGTAGTGCTGGAGGGGCTGGAGAAGAGCCAAGGGAAAGAGTTCCTTGGTGCATCTGGGCTTTCTGCATCCTCATTCTCTTAAATGATAAAGCTGAATCCTTTCCTCAGATTCTGTATGGCAGTCTGCTCTTTGAATTCTCATTAGCCATTTCCTGTTTTTTCTTTTAGATAGGGTCTTGCTGTGTTGCCTGGGCTAGAGGAGTGCAGTGGTGTTGTCACAGCTTACTGCATCCTAGGCTCAAGCCATCCTCCTACCTCACCCTCCCAAGTAGCTGGGACTAAAGGTCCCAGCTAATTTTTTATATTTTGTAGAGCTCAGGTCTTGCTATGTTGTTCAAGCTGATCCCAAACTCCTGGCCTCCCAAACTGCTAGGATTACAGGCATGAGCCACTGTACCTGACCCATTTCCTCTTCTTAATCCACTTTTTCTACTTCTTTTTGTTACCTGTTTTAATTAACAAAATGGAAACGTCATAACCTGCTAATCCATGCAAAGGAATAGTTATTTTCTTATCACTCGTACTCCACACCTCATTTTTGCTGCTCTGATATAGTTTATGGCAGGGGCTGCAGGAAAACAGGAGGAAATAAACTTTCTCCATTCATTCCCTCTTATAGTCCGTCTACTCAAAGCAAAACCAGACACCTTTTTGATGGTAAACGTTATAGCTTTCCTTAATTGAAACTGCCACCCCTTGAAGCTGGAAGTTAAGACTATAAATTTGTTGCACAGATGTCCCTCGGAAAGCTTGGAATGCAGTCCTCAAGAGAATAGAGTATGATGATTTGTGGTGTAAATGGAATCTCTCTCTGGACCTCAAATCTTCTGAAATTGATCTGATTTATTTAGAAAGTGATGCCTGTCATGTATTTACGATGGCTAATTTAGCAGCCAATCTTCAGTTCCCCCAAAGCAACACAAATTCTATCATTTCTTTCTGATTTTTTTTAACACTGGTTTTCTGTAAACATATCATGTACTCTGAAGGCAGGAGAGACCAGAGAAACTGTCTTGGCCAGGTATGGGCAGCCCTTCCAGGTGTGCCAGGCAGAGGGGTGCCAAGTCCCCCTCTGGCCATGCCTCCACTGGCCTTGGTTCAGCTTCTGCTGCTGCCTGTGCCATCTGAATGAAATGGGGGTGGCTGTCACCATGCCCCCATCAGCATCTCTCTTCCATCTGCTCCCTTCTGGTAGCCAAGACATGATAGGGGAGGGGGGGGAGATAGTGCCAAGGAGAGGAGCCACCAGCCCCACAGAGCTGCTATGAACCACCCTCCTCTGTCCAGGCTCCCCTCAGCTGCACTGGCTACTCTGTCCACACCAGACATAGTCTGTCTTTTTATCTTCAAACAATTCACCTCACTCCACCTCAAGAGCCAGTACTATTTCCTTGGAATCTGCAGAGAAAGGACTTTATAAACTTTGTTGGGAAAATATAATCTAATTGGCTTCCCAAGGCCATTGGCCGTGATTTCAGATTCCTACTAAAGCTTTCTAGCTTGGGCTGCTAATATTTGAGGTGAAGAGGGCCAGAAGCCAGGGCTTAAATCATGATTTGGACGTTGACACTGGAAATTCACAAGCAAGGAGATTAAAACATTTTCCTCGTGGGTGGAGGGTCACCTCTGTAGGATGAAGGATCTTTAGTCCTAGGATTACTGTCAAGATCTGCACAGAGAGCATTTTAAAGTGTAAATGCTGCACTGGTGCTTAACGGAGGGTCATCTCCTACTCATGTCAGTCACCCTGCACTACATTTCCTGGACATCATTCCTGGGTCATCCTAGCTTGTGACACTGCAACCATACCACATGCAACTTTTTTAAAGTTTGTAATTTTTCATATTTTCATTTTTTCTTTTTAATATAAGGTTTATCAAACAGATAAGAAGCACTTTCTCTGCAAAGATAAGTACTATGGAAGAAAACTCTCAGTGGAGGGGTTCAGACAAGCCCTCTATCAGTTCCTGCATGATGGAACCCGCCTCCGCGTGGAGCTCCTGGGGCCCATCCTGCACCAGCTGCAGGCCCTCCTCTCCGTCATAAGGAGCCAGAGTTCATACCGGTTCTATTCCAGCTCTCTCCTCATCATCTATGATGGGCAAGAGCCATCAGAAAGGACCTCAGGCAGCCTGCATCCCCAAGAGGCTCCCCAGGTGACCCACAGCAGCTCTCCCAGGGGTCTCGCCAAGGTGGACATCCGCATGATTGACTTTGCTCACACAACATACAAGGGCTCCTGGAATGAGCACACCACCTATGATGGACCAGACCCTGGCTACATTTTTGGCCTTGAAAACCTCATCAGGATCCTGCAAGATATCCACGAGGGACAATGAAACTTCTTGGGTTTATCTGGAGTTTTCTGGGCTACAGATCTCAAAAAGGGACCTATTGGTAACTAGGATAGTCTAGACACCCTTGTATGTCTTTGTAATAGTCATATCTACCCTCAAAAGCCATCCCACACATGGCAGGCTGGCTATATTACAGCTGTTAAAGAAATCAGCGCTGGCATCCTGCTCTAATGCTGACCCTCACAGATCAGACAGTGTGGATAAAGTGGCACCAGTTTGGAATACATTGGAAGGGGCAGCATGGAAGTGAGATTCTGAGTATCTGCATCTGAAAATGCTCTTTTGTTGTCATGCTGCACTCCTTGCAAGCGGTGAGGCAAAAAAACCTTACTTGAAGTAGCCTTGAAGAGTGAGTTCGTAAGTTCATGGTTTTTCTCCTTGTATGCGCTGCCTGCTCCAAGGGCAGACAGAGCCTCTTATCTTCCTAAGAGGAGTTCTAAATTGGGCAGGACAAAGGGGAACAGATTTGCCCCACCTCACCTTCCTACACCCAGGTTCTAAGTGGACAAGGACAAGCCCAGGCATGAACACAGGCGAAGCAAGACCCCAGGTCCTCCATGTGTGCCCACAGAGATGAGGGTCTCTTTACAGACTTCTGAATACCTATTGATAGCGATGATTCTACCACATTCTGACCATGAAATGCAGCTTCCAGTGGGGTTGGGATGCATGTGAGGAGGAGCCACTAAGCCACTGATGTTAAACTACACTCTTTGCTTTTTATTATTTTGGGGGCGAGTGAGGGGAATCAGAAGAAGCTGGAGGACTGAGGAAACTAAGGGCGATGTTTACAAGACTGGTGGACAAGCGTAAATATGGAGCAAGAACAAACAGTGCTAATTAATTCCTTCTTCTGCAGTATGGAAACCTATTACAATGCCCTTGAGTCAAGCACTGAGATACGTTACCCAATTAGGGAAATAAATTTGTTAATAAAACTGCTGAGGTCACCAGTGATTGTTGGTGCTCCTTATTACCCTTTCCATTTGTTTATTCTGATCACACTGTATAGCAGTTCCAATTTATGAGTGACTAGAGTACACAACAAGAACAGTTCACCAATTTCCTATAATCCTTCAGGGAACTCGGGTGGAAACGGTGGCTAATAAAACATTTGCATGTATCTGCAAGGCAGGAACCAGACCTGAGAAGTAAGTGGTCTTTTCATCTGAACCTCATACAACGTAAAAGTATTTTTGGATTCTCATGGATAATTACCATCAATTTTCCAAAGTCCACACTAAAAGAAGGAAAAGATGGCCTGGATAATAAAAAACTTTTGTTTATTTTGAAATATGCTACGTAGACTTCAAAGTAGGTTAATTTCCCAAATTATGTTTGGCTGAGGCAATGATGTAATTAATTTGCATGCTTTGTGCCCATGGTAGGAGAGTTGAGTCAAGGCATGTGGAGGGCAAAAGGGAGTCAGCCAAAAACTACATATTTTGCTAAGGACAAAACAGAGCCCTAAATGCTGCTTTTTCTGGGCTACTTCCTTGCTTGAGAATCTGATATCACAACAATCAAGTCCCAAGCTCCCCGGCTTAGCTTCTCATTCCTCACCCATTGTCAGCCCTGGGAGTTGTGGGACTTGCCAGATGGTCAGCTGGAATGCAAGTCTTTTAGGGCTTCCATACCCACAACACTAACTGTGCTACAACTGTTCTCCATGGTCTGGGTCCTAATTCCCGCCTATGTGGTGCCACCTCTTTTGGCTATTCCTTCACCCCATGGTATTCTTCATGTACGAGGACTTCTTCCTCCTCTCTGAATCATCAGCCTTCTGAAGATGTCCCTGACAAAATTACAGTTTGTTGTAAAAAAGAATAGGGGGACAAAACTGGCTAGTGGTTTTAGACTATTCTTACTGGACTACTAAACTCAGAGGGGTCACTGTGGTCTAGAAACTTGTATGTGGCTCTGCAGATTCAGAAACCCAGTGAATTCAGAAAATGAATAAGCCCATCTAGTGGAGCTAAATCTGGGAATAGGGAGAAGAACACAAAAGCATGGAAAGAAAAGAATGATGGGGTATGTGTGTTTTTGGTCTCCAATTTTTGAGTTTATTTAAACATGGCAAAAGGAGTGAGGGAGCCCTAAGTCATCTGGCAGTTGGCAGGTGTCCCCTGAACAGTGATTCTATGCTGATCTCTTTGTTCATGCTGTGGAAGATACAGCTCTTGGGGAGCTTGATTCTAATTGAAGAGACAAGAATTACACACATAAACTGACAAAAACCCACACAAGAAAATACCCAGTAATTTAATCTGTGTGGTCAGTTGATTAACCCTATGATTTAAAGTTGGAAGAGGTTCACTGAGAGCAGAGTCATTGCAGAAATTATTGGGAGGGGGGACTTCATCTGGGCCCTGAAGGGTGACAGGAGTGGAGAGAAGCTGGGAGATTAGTGAGGGGAGGGGGGGAAGGGAAGGAAGGGGATGGGAAAAGGAAGAGTCCCACATGCTCAGGAGTCTAGGGACAGACTAACCCATTCAGAATGGGGGTTTTGTGGTTGGGACTAGTAGAAATGAAAAGAAATGAAGTGGACCCAGATGGTGGAGACACTTAAAAATCTTGTCAAGTAGCTCATTCATTGTTTATGACTTCATTAGTCTGTCTGCCTGCCTTCCTTCTGTCTGTCCATCTACCAAATATCTACCAAGTGCCTGGTATATACAGCACAGCAGTAGGGCCTATATAGGACAAAAGAAAGTGTGAGGATCATGCTGTTATTGTTAATAACCTCATAATTTAACAAGAGAGTTAAGACTCCCTTATGAAAATATCATGGGTGCTTTAACAGGGATGCTTAGCTGTGTAGAGTGATACCCCAGAAGGGCAGGCAGTAAGGGCTCACTGCTGTATGGGTGATTACAGAGGTGGTGTTTGCATTGTTCCTTGAGAGGGAGTCTGAAAGGTGATGAAGAATAGAAGGCTTTCCAGGAAATGAATTGACAAGCTTGGAATGGGGAATCAAGCATTCTACTCAGAGAACAGCAAGTGATCTGGGTTGGCCATAGGGGGCTGATGTACTTGGGCACCAAGAGAGATTAAGATGGAAATGGATAAATCCCAGAAAGTGAGAACTAGAAAGAACCTCTGAACCTTCCACCTTTACTGCTCCCTCTCGCCTGGAAGACTGTAAGAGCCTCTTGGCTGATCTCCCTTACCCAAACTGGGTAGCTTGTTTCATTTTTGAATTAAGAAATATGCAGGTATTAGTCAGAGTTAGACTAGGTAATAACCATCTCCAAATATCAGTAGTGTAACATTATAATCCAAGGTCTCTAACATTGGCAGACAGCCTCTGCTCCACACAGTCATCCAAGGACCCAATCTCCTTCCATCATTGGACACCACCGTCTTCAAACACCATCCACAGGCTGTTGCTGACAAGTAAAAGTTAGATGACATGGAGAAGGCACATGTACATTCCATGGGCAAGGCTTTGACATGTACTTTAACAGTGTGTGTAGAAAGAGGAAATGAGTTTGAGGAGAACCTCTTTCTGCATAAGGCTCATATCAAATTGATATTTGACTTAATAAGGAAGAAACAAAGACACACAGAGCAAATGGGGAATGTGAGGGGATGATGGGGGGCTGACCATGCCAGGGCCACAGGTTCTCATCCAGGTCCTTCCTTTGGTCATAGGGTGCCCCATATGCTGATAGATTTGCTAAGCATCTCTTCTACCTCAGTTTCCTCATCTGTCCCATGAGAACTCTAACTTGGTCCTCAAGGCGAGTAATGTGGAGGAGCAAGCATGGGTCATTACCACATCAGTGGATCTGACCTCCTCACTGCTGCCCACCACCAGGAGAACAGGGCAGCCTAGGAGACATTCATCTCCCACCTCCACTCCTGTCCCCTATGTGATTAAGAAGGAGACCAAAGAGCAGAATGGTATTACAGCTTTTCCATAATGCAATGTCATCAGGAAGGCCTGAGCCTCTGGGCAGCACCCTGGCAGCCCCATCACTCTTCCCAGCTGCATGGAGCTTTTAGACCACGCAGGGAAGGGCAGGAAGCAGTTTAACAAAACAAATGACAAGGCAACACCACTCATCAGCAGCTCTTCAGAATGATCTAAACTTCTGACTTTTGATTTAAATCAGCATCCTCTGTTGCCAAAAACATAAAACAGAAGATGAAGGAAAGAACTAAAATGAAAGCGTGGGCGCCAAGAATTGGAGAGGAGGGAAGGAGAAAAGCAGCCCTGGGATGGCGCTGAGCTGAGTGCCAGCCAGGCAGGCTGACTTGCAGCCAGGTCCCGGCCTTTCTTATTAGGCATTTCTCAGAGCTTCTCCTTTCTGTTACTAAGCTGCCTTGAAATGTGATGGAAAGGTTAAGAGCTAGTCCAAGAATGAAATCTGGAAATCTACCTGCTCCTGGTTTGTCCTTAACCTTTCGGCTACAGCTCCTCATGATGAGTGAGGGATGGAGTAGTTGGGCCAGGAAGCCTGGGTTTACATTCCAGTGTCCTCATCAGATTCTTTTACTTAACAAATATTATTTAGTGAGAGATGAATACACCCCAGGCCCTATGGTCAAACAGAGAGCAGTGCTTTGAAGCAAGACGGGACAATTGTGGTAGGGCCTGTTACTTTAGATGGGGGTCAGGAAGGGCTCTCCAAGGTGTCATCTACTACAGAACAGATGCAAGGAATCAAGCGGATCCCCAGGGAGGACGATAAGACATCTCAACAGAGCTGAGGGGCTTGGGACATGTTAGGCTGCACTTTCAGTCCCCACTGAGCCCAGCACATCTCAAACACACCTGCATTCTACTCCTCCAGAATGAGGCAGCCCTCTGCTACCAGTATGACCCTTTTGGCTACTTTTATCCAGGGGTATTAAATGACGAACTACTCTGAAGAAAGTTCAGGCCCACTGTTTCTGGTAACATATCTGGCTATTGCAGCCAATCATTTCCTCTACTTGAATAAGTTGAAAGAAGAAAAATCAAGCCATTGTGCCACACAATGAAGCTAAATATTTAATTCCTTTTTAATGTTTACATTATTAACACCAATATTACAAAACGATATTTTTGCTTTCAAGCAATTTAAATGCGCAATTCAGTATCTTGATTCTTGGGATCATTATAACTTGAAAAACTAAAGCACTGCTCCCTCTCTCCTCTCTCCTCCTCCATGGTGCCTCCTTTCTACTTAGAGTGATCAGGGCTCCATAAAGCCCAAATACCCATTCCGAATGCCTGGGAGGTGCAGGCCTGGTAGGGATTTTCAATGAGCTGGAGGAGGCTGCATTCAGTGTGGAATGAGTGACAGTGGCAGGTGGGTGTTAAAATGGTCATCAACACCCTGAGGGGCTGGCACCAGCAAGCTGCATTCCAAGAAGTGCCTGTTAATGTGCACAGAATGGCACTGGGTGATTGACACACTAGTGAGCCCTGATTGGCTCAAACTACCCACAAGCACAAGGAAAGGAAAAAGGGACCTAGGAAACAGTCAATAAGAGCCACTACATATTGATGGCCTACTCTGTGCCAGCGCTGGCCACACACTATAACACATATATAAATACACGGTACACATGGTTCACAGCAGTAACGCTGCAAGGAGGCCCAAAGAGGCACCTGACAAAGCCCAAGAGCATGGGCTCAGCATCCACTCCACATAGGTTCAAGTCCCAGGTCTTCCACTTACTAGCTAGTGACATTATCTTCTCTGTGCCTCAGTTTCCACCTCTGTAAAAATGGGGACAATGGCAGCACTTAAGTCTGAGAGTCCTTGTGAGGACTAAAAGATCAATATGCATAAAGACATTTAGAACTGTGGCTGCCACATAGTCAATATTCAGTGTTAATTTATCATCATAATCCCCACCTTGAGAAGAAAAAACTGAAGCTTACAGCAATTAAATAACCCACCCAAAGGCCTCTGTCTTTGATGCCTCTCTGCTTAGAAGCTTCTCTTGCCCACCTTCCTGTGGCATCCCCCACAGGTAACTCAGATCTCTGTCACATATGCTCCTCCAGGATGGCCTCCAGACTACCATCCACCCCAGCCCCACTGCCGTGGACTCAGCAGCCTACACTGGTCTCTCCCCAGCTCCTACCTTGTTCAGTAAATAAAGGAGTTAATACAGGTAAAGCTCTGTTGTTAGGACTGCATGCGTGTTTGGTGGTTGTCAGGAGCAGGGCCATCTGTCTGGTCCACTACGTGAGAGGAGGCTGCATGGGGGGATGAGTTGCAGGGTTGCCCAGGGCCTGGCACTCAGAAGGGCCCACGCGTGGTTTAATGATCAGTTAGTGTCTTAAAATTCTTAAATATTTAACAAAGGAGTCTCATATTTTCACCTTGCAATGGATCCCCAGTAAATTTTATGTCCTAGATGAATGAATCCATTTTTTTTTTTTTGAGAGAGAGAGTCTCAAGCTGTCACCCTGGGTAGAGTGCTGTGGCATCACAGCTCACAGCAACCTCAAACTCTTGGGCTTAAGCAATTCTCTTGCCTCAGCCTCCCAAGTAGCTGGGACTATAGGCGCCTGCCACAATACCCAGCTATTTTTTGGTTGTAGTTGTCATTGTTGTTTGGCAGGCCCAGGCTGGATCGAACCCACCAGCTCCAGGGTATGTGGCTGGCACCCTAGCTGCTGAGCTATAGGCACTGAACCTAAAGCCTCACTACTTAACCACCATGACAAACAAGCCTCCAAAGGGGGGAAAGAAAAGTGGGCAGGGCAGTCTGAACTGGGGACACCTACAACCTGACCCAGGAGATGGGGTACAGAGG
>CAUYQV010123585.1:0-21044 GCA_963574575.1 Galagoides demidoff | reverse complement strand
CAAGCGAATCTCCTGCCTCCGCCTCCCAAGTAGCTGGGACCACAGGCGCACGCCACAACGCCCGGCCATTTTTTGGTTGCAGCCATCATTGTTGTTTGGCGGGCCCGGGCTGGGGATTCGAACCTGCCACCTTAGGTGTACGTGGCTGGCGCCTTAGCCGATTGAGCCACAGGCGCTGAGCCTCAGAAATATATTGTTGAATTTCCACGTATGTGTAGTTTTTGAAGTTCCTCTTTGTACTGATTTCTAGCTTTATTCTGTGGTCTCAGAAGTTATTTGATATGATTTTGATTTTTTAAAAATTTGTTATTCATTTTGTAGTGTAAAATGTGGCCTCTCTTAGAAAATGTTCCATGTACTGATGAAAAAAGTACATATTCTATTGTTTTGGGGTAGAAAGTTCTGTAAATGCTAAGTACATCTGGTGTAAAGTCCAATTTAAGTTCAATGTTTCTTTAATGATTTTCTATCCTTGTTTTTTTTTTTTGAGACAGAGTCTCAAGCTATCACCCTGGATAGAGTGCTGTGGCATCATAGCACATAGCAACCTCCAACTCAGGCTAAAGCGATCCTCTTGCCTCAGTTTTTCTATTTTTAGTAGAGACGGGGTCTTGCTTTCACTTAGGCTGGTCTCAAACTTGTGAGCTCAAGCAATCCACCCACCTTGGCCTCCCAGAATGCTAGGATTATAGGTGTGAGCCACTGCGCCAGGTCTTGATTTTCTATCTTGATCATCTATCTAGTGCTGTGAGTGGGGTGCTGACATCCCCTGATTTTATTGTGTTGCTGTCTAGCTCTTCATTTAAGTCTAGTAGTATTTGTTTTGTGAATCTGGGTGCTCCGATGTTGTGTGCATATATATTTAAGATCATTATATCCTCTGGCTGAATTGATCCCTTTACCATCATATAATGATCTTTTGTCTTTTTTTACTGTTTCTAAAGTTTGTTTTATCTGATACAAGTTAAGTATAGCTACTCCTGCTTGCTTTTGGTTTCCATTTGCATGGAATATCTTTTTCCACTCCTTTACTTTGAGTCTATATATGTATCTTTATGCGTAAGATCAGTTTCCTGTAAGCAGATATAGTTGGATCATGTTTTTTGTTGTTGTTGCCCTGGGTGGAGTGCCTTGGTATCCACAGTAATCTCAAACTCCTGGGCTCAAGCGATCCTCTTGCCTGAGACTCGTGAGTAACTGGGACTATAGGCATGTATCACTATGCCCAGCTAGTTTTTCTATTTTTAGTAGAGAAAGGGTGTTGCTCTTGCTGAAGCTGGTTGCAAACTTGGAAGCTCAGGTGATCCTCACGATTACAGGTGTGAGCCGTCTCAGGTGGCCTGGATCATGGTTTCTTTAAATTCATTCTGCCAATCCATCTATATCTTTTAAGAGGAGTATTTAATCCATTTACATTCAGGGTTAATATTGATATGTGAGGCTTTGTTCTTGTCATATTGTTAGTTGATTTCTACTTTTATTTTTTTTTTAATTTTTTATTTTTTTTGAGACGGAGCCTCAAGCTATCCCCCTGGGTGGAGTGCCGTGGCATCACAGCTCATAGCAACCTCCAACTCCTGGGCTCAAGCGAATCTCCTGCCTCAGCCTCCCGAGTAGCTGGGACCACAGGCGCCCGCCACAACGCCCGGCCATTTTTTGGTTGCAGCCATCATTGTTGTCTGGTGGGTCCAGGCTGGGGATTCGAACCCGCCACCTTAGGTGTATGTGGCTGGGGCCTTAGCCAATTGAGCCACAGGCATTGAGCCACAGGCGCCGAGCCTGATTTCTGCTTTTATAAATTCTTTTTCTTTTTTTTTCTCTTTTTGTCTTTGTGGTTTGCTGACTTTATGTCATGTTGCCATTTAATTCCTTTTTATTCCTCCTTTATGTGATTATTTTATTAGACCTTTGAGTTTTCTATTTTCATGCGTTTTCATGATGATGAATATTGACCTTTTATTTCCATTTTTAAGATATCATTGAGCATTTCCTGGAGGGCTGGTCTACTGGTGACATATTCTTGCAGCATTTACTTTTCTGAGTTTGTTTGTACCTTTCTTTCCTGCCTACAATTTCCTATTTAATTCTTGAGACCTCTGCTGCCCTAGGGATAACTTTCACCATAGAGGCCTGGAGATACTTCTCACTATTCCAAGCCATTTGCAGAATTTACTTTGTCTTAGCTTATATAATACATCTATTATAAGTTAAGCCATCTGTCAAGCCAGATTTTTTACCCAAAGACCCCCAGGACTATTGGTACTCCAGAGAAGCACTTGGCTAACTGAGAGTTTCTGAGTTACAAACACAAGCGTCTCTATAAATAAGCCAAAGAGCTTCTGTGCTGTTTAATTTCTCTCCTTTTCCTTTTTAGCCTATTAGCAAATGCTTATTTGTTTTAGTTAATGTATACTAATTTTAATAATTTATGTGTAATGTTTTCTAATGAATCATTGCATTAAATTATTATGCACAATTCCATGTACATTGTTAAATGTCACATTAATAGTAATCTGAATTTTATCCAATTATCCAGTTATGGCAAAGATTATTTCTGTAATTGTTATTGTTGATTGTTCAACTGATAATATTCATCTGTTTAAAGCTAAAATGTGTTCATTAATTCACAGGCTTCTTTTGCTTATTTTATTTTTTTGGCAGAGTAGTGGGATGGGGTAGGGGTAAAAAGGGAAATGCAGTCTTCTCTGTCGAGCATTCTCTGAGTTCCCAAGGCAGCTTCATACATGTGCTGCACATGCTGGGTAACAAGGAGGCTTTTTGGAGGGTAACAGTTGCACTCCTACAAAGCACAAAGGACAGTGGCGGACACTTAGCAAAGAATAATCATGAAGTCTTTTCCTCTTGCTTCTGTTACAGGGAAGAGGGATTTCATGGAAAGAAATCAGAAGCAGCTACAGAGAAACAGAAATTAGGGTATCCTCCCATTGTTCCATTTTACTGCATGAAAGAGGATGTCCTTGCTTATGTGTTTGACATCGTGTGGAGCAAGGTTGTGGGCTCTATGGAGCAGTTGACACGTAGTCACTGGGAGGGTTTTGCTTCTGGTAAGGATCTTTGTGAAGACAATGTAAAAAGTAATTGTTTATGATTTCCAAACCTAGATTATGTACTGCATTAGTGCAAAAGGTGGATATGAAACATAGGAAAAACCCAAATATTTGACACCAATGTGTAGGGTTTTTTCCCCCACATACCAAACAAATCTGACACCAGATTATCCAACAGATACTAGCTGGGCGTCCTCTAATTCTCTGTCTACTCGGAGATAGCACTGGATCCCATAGGTTAAGCACTCAGTCCTACAAGACTGCCCCTTACCTTAGATGCCAGTTGCAAGCCTCAACTTGTGACCTGTGCTGCTGCTTTTTTTTTTCTTCTTTATCTTCCTTTGTGTGTGTGTGTCTGTCCCCTGCTTCTGACCAACCAGCTATAAATCAGGGTTCACGGAGCCTAGTCCTTTCGGTTTTTATGAAGGCTTCATTTTGAAGGCATAACTGATTTAACTCATTGCCATTGCTGATCAATTCAACCCTCTTGTCTCTCCAAAGGTCAAGGGGAAGGGATGAAAAGCTTCCAACCTTCTAATTATATAGTTGGTTCCCCTGGCATTCACCCTCCTCACACCATCCTGAAGACTAGCCAGGAGCCCTCACCCACTAGTCATCTCATTAGTATACAAAAAGAAAACTTAGCACTTTGGATATTCCAACAGTTTTAAGAGCTGTGCACCAGGAACCTGGAGCAGAGACCACATATATATTTATTATTATAACACATGAATAATATCAGTGGGTCTGATTCATGTTTGTATTTCCCACAGAAACAATACATGTTTGGTAAATATTTGAGAATGAGTGGATGAAGAACAAGGCCCAGTCTCTGATGATTAGAGCTTGTGCTTTCTTTGAATATAATGATTTATGAGGAAAACCATGTGCAAGTGGCATGTATATATTTTAAAACTGCTTTGTTAAAGATTAATTGGCATACAATAAATGACACATTTAAAGTGTACAATTCAACAAGTTTGGACTTATGTATATACCATGAAACTGTTACCACAGTCCATGAAATGAATATATTCATCACCTCCCAAAGTAGATGGCTTTTGTGATCCCTCACTCTTGCTTCTGCCTGACTCTATCCCCAAAGTGATCAGACAGAGTGATCTGCTTTCTGTCACTATAGATTAGTTGGCATTTGTTGAGTTTCATGTGAATGGAATCATACAATGTATATTCTTTGGCTTCTTTCACTCAACATAATGATTTTTTTTTTTTTTGAAGACAAAATCTTGCTTTGTGATGGCCTTAGCCTAGCTCACAGCAACCTCAAACTCCTAGGCTCAAGCAGTTCTATCTTAGCCTCCCGAGTAATTGGGACTACAGGTCCTCCTGTGCCTGTCTATAGGTCCAAGTACCATATCACCTAGATAATTTTTCAATTTTTAGTAGAGATGGAGTCCCCCTCTTGCTCATGATGGTCTCAAACTCTTGACCTCAAGTGATCCTCCTGCCTTGGCCTCCCAGAGTATTAGGATTTCAGATGTGGGCTGGATATGGTGGCTCACGCCTGTAATCCTAGCACTCTGGGAGGCCCAGGCAGGTGGATTGCCTGAGCTCAGGGGTTTGAGTCCAGCCTGAGCCAGAGTGAGACCCCGCCTCTAAAAATAGCTGGGCATTGTGGCAGGCGTCTATAATCCCAGCTACTCTGGAGGCTGAGCAGGAGAATCACTTAAGCCCAGGAGTTTGAGGTTGCTGTGAGCTGTGATGCTGTGGCACTCTACGAAGGGCGACAAAGTAAGACTCTGTCTCCCCACCCCACCCCCCCAAAAAAAAAGGATTACAGATGTGAGCCACCATGCCCAGCCCAACATAGTAATTTTGAGATTCATCTGTGTCATTGTGTGTATTGATAATTTATTCCCTTTTATTGTTGAGAAGTATCCGTTATACTGTAATTTGTTTATTCATTCATCTGTGGATGGTCATTTGGATTGTCAATTTGGGGATATTATATGAAAAGCTGTTATGCACACTAATGTATAAGAGCTTGGGGAAATTTTTTTTTCTTTTAGGTATATTCCTAGTAGTGGAATGGCTGGGTTATATGGTTAAATGTATATTTAACTGTGCTGCTCAACAAATCATCACAAACAGTGGTTTTAAACAGTACGTATTTATTACCTCAGGCATTTGTGAGTCAGAAGTCCAGAACAGGCAATACCCATAGCTCAGTGGGTAGGGTGCTGGCCACATACACCCAAGCTAGCATTTCAAACCCAGCCTGGGCCTATTAGACAATAATGACAACTGCAACCAAAAAATAGCCGTGTTGTCATTGACAATGACAATGTGCAACCAAAAAATATTGTGTTGGCTACCTGTAGTCCCAGCTACTTGGGAGGCTGAGGCAAGAGAATCACTTAAGCCCAAGAGTTTGAGGTTGCTATGAGCTGTGATGCCATGGCACACTACCAGGGAAACATAGAGAGACTCTGTCTCAAAAAAAAGAAAAGAAAAGAAGTCCAGAATAGTTTAGCTACTGTTCTGTTTAGGGTTTCACAAGGCTGCCATAAAGGTGTTAGCCAGGAGTGGGCTCTCAGCTGGAAGCTCAACTAGGGAGGAGTCCACTTTTCCTTTTGTTTATACTTGGAAGCACACAGTTCTTTGTAGCTATAGTATTCATGGAAGCTTTATTCTTCAAAGCCAGCAAGAAAGACTATATGAGCTAGTGACTAGCAAGTCAAAAGCTTATATAACAACATAATCAAGGGGTGACGTCCCATCATTTTTAATGTTATCTCCTGTTCTAAAGGAAGTCACAGTCCTGTCCATGGTCAAAGGGAGGGGAAGACAAAAGCATGAACACAAAGAGGTAGGAATCATGCAGGGACCATCTTAGAGTCAGTCTGCCACACATATTCTACCACATGCAAAGTATATTCATTTCCCTCCGCAGGCTTCCTAGAGTCTCATCCCATTATAGCATCACCTAAAAACTCCAAAATCTTATCATCTAAATTGGTTCCTGGTGTGGGTTATGTTCCTAGATATAATCCATTTAGTACACTTGTGCTCCTGGGGCACAATTTTTCTCCATCTACAGATGAGACAAATTATCTTTCCCCAACACATCTAACATAAAACAGTGGGAAAGGCAAAAGATAAGTTACTATTATATGTATTATATAATTATATGTTATAAGTATAAATTATATATTATTATAAGACATTACAGTTAAAAGGAAGGTGATGGAAGGTTTAAAAAACAGAGTTTATAGCAATTCTGGAATCCAGCGAGGTAAATATGAGGAGTTCCTTGATTAAGTTTCAAGACCTGGGAATAATCTTCTGCAGCTCACTGCTCCATTCTCTGGGCTCCTGGTTTCATCCTCTGAATCATGCTTCCTTTTTTTATGAAAGCATGGGTTGTAGCTAATTCATTTTATCAGGCTGCCTCTTGCCTGTAGAGTTTTGGGAGTCTGACAAGCTTTCTTCATTTTGTACTCACTCTGTCCCTTTAGTCCAAGTTGGCAGCGTGTCTGCTGAAATGGTTTTCTCAAAAACTTTGCGGCTCTCCTGTGAATATCAGTGGTGTGTATCACATTAGACAAAAGTCACACATCTAGATTATTTCACATAATCTCTTCTCTTTCTTGAGCTCTTGCTTGGCTGGCTGACAGACAGTGCCCTTAGGCTTTGTAAAAGCTCTATGGTTTGATTAAGAGCATGTTTGAGATATAACCTTAATTTCGGGAAAGAACTCTGCGTAAGTGAATAACCTTTTGATCTTTCCAAAGTATAAGTAAAAAGTTGTATAGTTATAATCTTTTCCTCTAGATTACTTTGTGCAATATTAACATCTTTTGCCCTCTATAGAGATACTGAGAATTTTCAAAACCATTAAGTCTTATTTTATTTTGTTTTACAAATTGAGGATTTTCCCCTCAATTTATCTCTCTCATCTTGCATTTTAAATAGTAAGAAAAACTTAGGCTTCATCTTTAATACAATGATTGTAAGATAATCACTTACAGGTTATGCTTTCCATTTAACTAAACTTTCTGCCATGAAATAACAAGCATCTCCCTCTAGTTGCCAAAAACATGTTCATCATTTTCTTCTGAGCCCTCCCTTGCAGTGCTCCAAATCTAGATTTCTACTATTAGTCTGTTCAAGGCAATTTATGCCTTCTCTATATCATGGTTTTCAGAATTCTTCAAGCCTCTATCAATGAACAATTGACCATGAAATTAAGAAAACAAGGCCAGGTACAGTGGCTTACACCTATAATGCCAGCACTTTGGGAGGCCATGGCAGGAGGATTGCTTAAGCCCAAGAGTTTGAGACCAGCCTAGGCAACACAGTGAGACCCCAGCTCTACAAAAAATTCAAAAAATAGCCAAGGATGATAACATGTACCTATAGTCCCAGCTGCTCAGGAGATTGAAATGGGAGTATTGCTTAAGCCCAGGAATTTAAGACTGTGGTGAGCTATGATCATGCTACTGTACTCCAGTCTGAGCAACAAAGTAAGGTCATATCTCAGCATAACAAAACAAAAAACCCCAAGAAGCAAAGACCAGAAAAAAAAAAGAAATTAATAGAACAATTCACTTACAGTAGCATTAAGAAGAATAAAAGAGTTAGGTATAACTTTAACAGGGAAGTACAACACTTCGTTGGCTGTGCTTAAACTACAAAATATTGCAGAAAGAAATAAGGGAAGACCTAAAGAAATGGAAATTTGCCCCACGTTCATGGATTGGAAGACTAAATATTGTTAAGATGGTAATACTCCCCAAACATATCTACAAATTTCGTGCAGTCCCTATCAAAATTCTATGTGCCTTTTTTTTTTTTTTTGCAGAAATGGGCAAGCTAATCCTGAAATTCATATGGAAATGTAAGGGGCACTGGATAACCCAAACACTTACTTAAAAAGAACAAAGTAATCAAAACAATGTGAAACTGGCATAAGGAAAGATAGTTCAGTGAAAAAGAACCAAATAGAATAAGCCCACACATCTATGACCAACTGATTTTTAGTAAGGGTGCCAAGATCATTCAATGGGGGGAAAATAGTTTCTTCAACAAATGGTGCTGGCACAGGTGGATATCTACATGGAAAAAAATGAAGTTGGACCCCTGACCTCACACCATATACAAAAATCAACTTAAAATGGATGAAAGACCTAAATTTAAGAGTTAAAATTGTAAAACTCTGAAGAAAACATAGGAGTAACTCTTCATGATCTTGGATTCAATAATGGATTCTTAGTTATGACACCAAGAATATAAGCAACACAGGAACAAAATAAACTGGACTTTATAAAAATTGAAAAATTTTGAGGCAGTGCCTGTGACTCAAAGAAGTAAGGCGCAAGCCCCATATGCTGGAGGTGGTAGGTTCAAACCCAGCCCCAGCCAAAAACTGCAAAAAAAAAAAAAATTGAAAAATTTTATGCTATAAAAGACATTATCAAGGAAGTGAAAGCAACCTACAAAATGGGAGAAAATACTTACAAATCAACATAAAGAGGCTCTGGATTCCAGGTATGGTGGATCACACCTGAGAAGCTGAGGATAACTTGAGGCCAGACTAGCTCTGATCAAGAGCAAGAAACTTGTCTCTACAAAAAAAAAAAAAAAATTTAGCCAAGTGTGGTGGCATACAACTGTAGTCCCAGCTACTCAGAAGGCTGAGGCAAAAGGATTGCTGGAGCCCAGGAGTTTGAGGTTGTAGTGAGCTATGATGATGACACTGCACTCTAGCCAGAGCAACAGAGCAAGACTCTGTCTTTAAAAAAAAAAAAAAAAAAAA
The DNA here is from genome assembly GCA_963574575.1 of Galagoides demidoff. Taxonomy (NCBI): domain Eukaryota; kingdom Metazoa; phylum Chordata; class Mammalia; order Primates; family Galagidae; genus Galagoides; species Galagoides demidoff. The sequence continues at coordinate 12,197 of CAUYQV010123585.1, read as the reverse complement.
AAGAGGAACCAAGATCCAGAGTAGAGAGCTACAACTCAACTACAACTACTCAATAATAAAAGGACAAACAACCCAATTTTTTCTGGGAGACAGCACAGTCTCACTGTGTTGCCCTCGGTAGAGTGCTGTGGCATCACACCTCACAGCAACCTCAAAGTCTTGGGCTTAAGCCATTCTCTTGCCTCAGTCTCCTGAGTAGCTGGGACTAAAGGCATTTGCCACAATGCTCGGCTATTTTTTATGTTGTAGTTGTCATTGTTGTTTAGCAGACCTGGCTGGGTTCCAACCTGCCAGCCCCAGTGTATGTGGCCAGCACCCTAAATGCTGAGCTATGGGCACTGAGCCAACAACCCAATTTTAAAATAGGCAATAAGCTAGGTTTGGTGGCACATGCCTGTTGTCCTAGCTACTCAGGAGGCTGAGGCAGAAGGATTGCTTGAGTTCAGGATTTCGAGACCATTCACAACATAGCAAGAACTAGTCTCAGAACAAAAAAAGGTGGGGGCAAATGACTTGGATGGATATTTCACCAAAGATAGACAGATGGCAAATAAGCACATGAAAAGATGCGGTACATCATTACTCATTAGGGAAATGCAAATCAAAACCACATGGCTATATGTATATATTTTTAATTAATTTTTTTTTAATTGTTGGGGATTCATTGAGGGTACAAGAAACCAGGTTACACTGATAGCATTTGTTAGGTGAAATCCCTCTTACAATTGTGGCAGGAGTGTCACACACTGAGACACCATCCCCCTCCCTCTTTTCTTCTCTCTGCTCTTCCTTTCCCCCACCCCCTTCCCTCCTTCTCTCTCTTCTCTTTCTCTCCCTCTCTGCTCTCCCCTTCCTCCACCCCCTAAATTTTAATTTTTAAAGGGAAAATAACAAGTAAGGATGTGGAGAAACGAACCCTCATATATTGCTGGTAGGAATATAAAGTTGTGCAGCCATTGTGGAAACAAAATGGCAGTTCCTCAAAATGCGGGGTTTTAAAAATATTTATTTTTTTCTTCCCCATTTAGTTAGTAGATGGACAGTTTCTTGAAATATTAAATATAGACTACCATATAACCCAGAAAATACCACTCCTATGTATATAACCAAAGGAACTGAAAATACATCCACACATTAAAAAAAAACTTACACATGAATACTCATAGCAGCATTATTTATAATAACCAAAAAGTGGAAACAACCCAAATGCTCATTAGCAGATAATGAATGGATAAACAAAATTTGTCATTGCCATTTGTTAGGGTCTGAATTGTCTCCCTGCCAAAATTCACGTGTTGAAGTCCTAACCATCAATGTGACTGTATTTGGAGACAGAGCAAGGAGATAATTAAGGTGAAGTGAAGTGGGGCCCTAATCCAGTAGGGATAGTTTCCTTATAAAATGAAGAGACATCAGAGATCTCTTTATTTCCACACATGCACAGAGAAGAGGCCATGTAAGAACACAAGAAGGTGGCCACCTATAAGCCAGGGAGAGATGCCTAACCAGAAACCAATCCTGACATCACCTTGTTTGCACTTGAAGCCTCTATCCAGAACTGTAAGAAAATAAATGTCTGTTATGTGAGCTACAGCTTTACAGTCTGCAGTTGATTTTGTTATGGCAGCCCTAGTAGACTAATATACCATACAATGGAATATTATTTATCCATAAAAGGAATTCAGTATTGATACATGTTACAACATAAATAAACCTTGAGAATAATGTCAGACACAAAGGGCCACATATTATATGATTCTATTCATATGAAATATCCAGAATAGGCAAAGCCATAGACAGAAAGTAGTTTAGTGGTTCCCAGGGGATGGAAGAAGAGGGAAACTGGGAGGTAGAGCATTTCTTTTGGAGCAATGGAAATTTTCCAAAATTACATAATGGTGATGATTGTACAACATCGTGAATATGCCAAAACCACTGAATTGTATACTTTAAAATGGTGAACTTTTTGTAATATGAATCTTAGTAAAACCTTTTTGAGTTTCTATCAGCCTAAAAAATGTCCTTTAACATTTCTTGCACATGTTTCTTTTGTAGATATGATAATTACTTTGCTTTCATTTTTGCAAGGTAGTTTTATGAATTCTGTGTTGACAGTTTGTCTCCTAATACTTCAAAGATGTCCATTTTCTTCTTCCTTGGTTTCTGAAACGATATCTGGTGTTATCCTTATCTTTGTTCCAATATGTCTTTTTTTGGTCTGGCTGCTGTTAAGATTTTGTCTTTATCACTGATTTTGAGCAGTTTGATTATGATGTGCTTTAATGTAGTTTTCTTCATGTTTCTTCTGCCTGGAGTTTGTTGAACTTACTTAATGGATCTGTGGATTTATTGTTTGGAAAGTATACAGACATTATTTCTTCAGACACATTTTCTGTCCCCTATCATTTGTCAGGACTCCAGTTACCCATAAATTAGCCCATTTGATCACTGATTCCTCCGATAATCAATGCTTAAAATTTTTTTCAGTATTTTTTTCTCTGTGTATTTCATTCTAGATAATTTCTATTTTCGTACCTTAAAGTTCATTGATATTCTGCAATATTAAATCTACTGTTAAGCTCATCTAGTGTAATTTTCATCTCAGATACTGTCATTTCATTTTAAAATAGGATTTTGGGAACTTGTATATCTTCCATGTCTTTATTTAATTATTTTTAAATGTGGAATAACTTGAACATCTGCGTGAATTCTAGGTTAGTTTCAGTTATTGAAATTGTCTTTATTATGATTAATTTTCTGCCTTGTAATCTTTGATTAGGTTTCAGATATTGTGAATTTTACTTTATTAAGGGCTGAATTTCCTCTCTCCTTCCCTCTCTTCCTTCCTTCTTTTTTTTTTTTTTTTCACTTAAGCCCAAGAGATTTTTTTGTTTGTTTGTTTGTTTTTTTGTTTTGAGATAGAGTGTCATTATGTCACCCTCGGTAGAGTGTCATGGCGTCACAGCTCACAGCAACCTTCAATTCTTGGGCTTAAGTGATTTTCTTGCCTCAGCCTCCCAAGTAGCTGGGACTACAGATGCCCACCACAATGCCTGGCTATTTATTGGTTGTAGTTATCATTGTTGCTTGGCAGGCCTGGGCTGGATTTGAACTGACCAGTTCCAGTGTATATGCTGGCACCCTGCCCGCTGAGCTACAGGCACCAAGCCGTTCCTTCCTTCTTAGTCTCACTCCTTCACCCTGGATAAAGTACCAAGGTATGCACAAAGCTCACAGCAACCTCAAACTCTTAGGTTCAAGAAATCCTCTTGCCTTAGCCTTCCAAGTAGCTGGGACTACAGATGTATACCACCATGCCCAGCTAGTTTTTCTGTTTTTAGTAGAGACAGTCTCACTCTTGCTCAGGCTGGTCTTGAATTCCTGAGCTCTAACAATCCACCTGCCTCTCGGCCTCTCAGAGTGCTAAGATTATAGGCGTGAACCACTGTGCCCAGCCAAGGGCTGAATTTCCTTTTTCTTTTTTTCTCTTTTTGGTTTGGGGTTCATTGAGGGTACAAAGAATTAGGTTAGGCTCAGCACCTGTAGTACAGTGGTTATGGCACCAGCTACATACACCCAGGCTGGTGGGTTTGAAGCCGGTGCCTGGCCAGCTAAACAGTAATGACAACTGCAACAAAAAAATAGTGGAGTATTTGTGGCGGGCACCTGTAGTCTCAGCTACTTGGGAGGCTGAGGCAAGAGAATCACTTAAGCCCAAGAGTCTGAGGATGCTGTGAGCTGTGATGCCATGGCACTCTACCAAGGGCAACATAGACTCTGTCTCAAAAAAAAAAAGAATTAGGTTATACTGCTTGCATTTGTTAGGTAAAGTCCCTCTTATAGTGGTATCCCTCCCCCAAAAGGTCTGCCATACATTGTAACCTTCCATCCCCCCTCCCTTGTCTCCTCCCAACTACCTTGTTCACCCTTCCCCTACCTTGAAGTGATTTGTATTTTTCTCTTACGTGGGTATCATCTGCTGGCTTCATATTAGAATTGAGTACATTGGATTCTTGTTTCTCCATTCCTGTGATACTTTACTAAGGAGAATGTGTTCCAACTCTATCCAGGTTAATACAAAAGATGTAAAGTCTTTGTCTCTCTCTTTTTGTTTTTGTTTTTTTTTGGAGACAGAGTCTCATTTTATCACCCTCGGTAGAGTGCTGTGTTGTCACAGCTCACAGCAACCTCCAACTCCTGGGCTTAGGTGATTCTCTTGCCTCAGCCTCCCAAGCAGCTGGGACTACAGGCGCCCACCACAACGCCTAGCTATTTTTTTGTTGCGGTTTGTCTGGGGCTGAGTTCAAACCCTCCACCCTCAGTATATGGGTCCGGCACCCTACCCACTGAGCCACAGGTGCCTCCCAAGTCTTTGCCTTTTTTAATGGCTAAGTAGTATTCCACGATATAAATATACCATAGCATGTTAATCCATTCCTGGGTTGATGGGCATTTAGTTGTTTATTGCTGGAGCAAACTGACAGGTGGTGGCACAAAGCTCTCTCCACTACAAGAGTGAGTTTTTCTACTTCTATGTGAGGAAGAAAGCCAAATTGCATGCTAGTGTGCAGTGTATGCAATAGGGCTACATAGGATAACTTGGGTTAAGATTGTGAGCAGTAGCCCTAAAGTGTATAAAACTCTGAGTAAATGTAGTCATTTCTTTGTAACTTGTTATTTTTATTTTATTATCTTTATTTTTATTTTTGAAGAGATGAAATCTTGCTATGTTGCCCAGTTTGGTCTTGACATTCCAGCCTCAAGTAATCTTCGACCTTGGCCTCCCAAAGTGCTAGGATTACAGGCCTTGGTGCCCAGCCATCATTTTAATCTTTAATCAAGATAGTTTTAAAGTCTAAACAAAAAATGATTATTTTTTATTATGATCATTTTTGATCCTAGTTTGCTAATGGGGAAACAAGTTTCACCCATCATGTTTGTTAGGAAAAGATGTACATTCTCTAAAGGAATCTATAGTAAACCAAATGGTGCTAATGGAAGTGATTTATAAACAATGAAGACCAAAAGAGTACATATTAGTTTTTCTCAGAAACATGATTTCTCGAGTTTGGTCTTGAATCCATAAATGATGGTGAGAAGTGTTAAAAATCCCAGTGTTTTACAAATACTAAAATTCAGTGTTTGGCAATTGTAACCAGTGATGCTGTGAAGATTCTTGAACATTTCTCCTATACACATGCATAGGAGTTTCTTTAGGGTATGTACTGAGCTAGATCACAGGGAACCTGCACCTTCAACTTTACTAATTATATCAAATTGTTCAAAGTGATTGTTAATAGTTTATGTAATCACTAACAGTACACAAGTTCCTGTGTTTACAGTCTCAATATTCACTGCTCTTCAATGTTTAATTTTTTGTCATTTTGTAAAAGGGTGTTTTCTTGTGATTTTATTTTCTGCATTTCTTAATTTCACAATCAAAGTATAATTTACACACAGTAAAACTTTTATTTTTTTATTTTATTTTTTTTGAGACAGTCTTACTATGTCGCCCTTGGTAGAGTGCTGTGGCATCTCAGCTCACAGCAATCTCAAAGTCTTGGGCTTAAGCAATTCTCTTGCTTCAGCCTCCTGAGTAGCTGGGACTACAGGCGCCCGCCACAACGCCTGGCTATTTTCTTGGTTGCAGTGTCATTGTTTAGCAGGCCCAGGCTTGAACTTGCCACCTTCAGTGTATGTGGCTGGCGCCCTACTCACTGAGCTACAGGCGCTGAGCCCAAGTAAAACTTTTAAACAATGTTCAGTTCATATTTTTCATCTCATTGTTTCTCTTGAATTCAGGATAGTTTCTTCAGATCTTTTTGCTCTAGTCCACTATTTCTGCTCTTAACCCACCTTTGAGTTTTTCACTTTAGGTAATATTTTTATTTCAGATTAATATGAGGATACAAATTTAGGTTACATTGTTTGCATTGGTTAAAGTTCAAGTTGTAGTTGAGCCCTTCACCCAGGGAGTGTGTGTATACCCTTACCTTGTGCCCATTAGGTAAAAGTTTATCAATCCTCCCTCCTCCTTCCCTTTCCCCCCAGTTCCTGAAGTATTTGCTGATCTGATTATGTTGTTCTGCTTACACTTTTTCAAGGTGCCTTCTTTGTAGATTATGTGATTTTTAATAGACTTTCAATCATGTAACTTTACCTGTGAGAACTGAGGTCTGGATTAATGATCTGAAGGTTCCCCTGGAGATAAAACATCTAATAGAATAGTCACTAGCCGTGATTGGCCATTTAAGTTAAAATTGAAATTAAGTAAAAAAATTCAGTTCTTTAGTCACTAGCTACATTTTAAGTGTGCTCTTTACTGACATGTGGCTACTGGTTACCATTTTTTACAGCATAGATGTAAAACATTTCCATTAACTCCAAAGGTTCTGACAGACAGCTTTGCTCTAGAGATCTTTGCTCTTCCTTCTGCCAGGTACCAGTAGGCATCACCAGCCTGGGAAACCTACTCTTGTTTTGAGAGGTGCTTTTGAACCATGCAGATGGTATGAAATTGGGCTTCAAAAATGAGTGAAGCCTTGAGATTATGAATTCTCAGGGGAGATTTTTTTTTCACAGTATTGTTGCTGTGCATCAGAAAATAACCATGAATAATAGACTTTATTCCTTTGTCCAGATGATGAGAGTAATGTTGCAATAACCAGACCGGATTCAGAGAGTCCCTGTGTGCTGAGTGAACCACACCCTTTGGTGTTGCCGAGAGTGCCACAATCTAAGGTGCTATCCATCACCTCAAATCCGGTAAGATCCAGAGGGGATCACTGGGAGGCCCTAGGGCTGTTCTTGCCACAGGAAATTTGCTCAGAGTTGTTTGCTTTAATTATATTATTTTTGACTTAATATTTTTCAGTAGTTATGTGTTTATCATAATCGTGACTTTTTTCATTGATCTATTTCAATTTAAACAAGAACAAATTAGGGTTGATAAATAATTCCCAGTCAATTCTTACAGAGGAATCCATAAATTGTGCAATTTAGAATCAACTATGTAGCCAGCCTAAGTCTGTTTGGGGAAGAACAGAGCATGCTTTTATGATGAAAAGAGGAACTAATCTCCAATTTTCTGTGGCCTTAACATTGTTCTTTGAACTCCTTTTTGACTTCTTCCCTTTTTCTTACCTTGGCCTACCCTGTTTTTTGTTTTACAGTGTCTTGCTCTTACTTCATTGCCCAAGGTGAGTGCAGTGGCTTCATTGTATCTCACTGCAGTCATATTCCTGGGCTCAAGTATTCCTCCTCCTTTAGCCTCCCAAGTAACTTTGTCTATAGGTGCAAGCCATCATGCTCAGCTAATTTTTGTTTTTTGTGGTTTTTTTTGACAGATAAACAGGTTTTTATTCATCCTCCTCCTCTTCATCTTCCTCTTCCACCTTTTCTGTGGCAACTTTAGTGGGACCCTTTGCACCATCAAACTTTCCTTGTTTAGACTTACAGTCAGCGACATCCTTCTCATATTTCTCCTTCAGCTTGGCTGCCTTAGTGATGTAAGGCTCCTTTTCACTGTCACTTAAGTTATTCCACATCTCACCCAGCTTTTTTTGCCACATCTCCAATAGAGATACCAGGATTTGTAGACTTGATCGTGTGGCAGAATTCTGAACAGAAGAGGAAAAATCCAGACAGTGGCCTCTTGGGGGCAATCGGGTCCTTCTTCTTTGCTCCTTTAGTGGGTACATAATCCTTCATTTCCCGATCATAGTGGACTTTATCCACCTTTGTCATCAAATTTAGACTTCTCTTTCTCAGACATTGCCTTCCACCTTTCAGAGCACTTCTTGGAAAATTCTGTAAAATTTACAAGGACCTCTGGGTTTTTCTTCTTATGTTCTTCTCTGCATGTCTGCACAAAGAAGGCATAGGCAGACATCTTGCCCTTTGGTTTCTTGGGGTTACCTTTAGCATCTTGACTGTATTGTTTGCTAGTCCATTTTTCTGGGTTTTGTAGAGACAGGGTCTCACTCTGTTGCTCAGACTGGTCTCAAACTTTTGGCTTCAAGTGATCCTTCTACCTCAGTCTCCCAAGTCTCCTGGGATTTACAGGTGTATCACCACACTCAGCCTGTTTTGTTTTTTAATATTTGAATCTGGTTTTTTTTTTGCCTTCTGGATGTTTAGTACTCAAAAGTCAAGCAGACAATAAAACCAAAGCAAAGAGAAAAGCTTTCTCACAGTCTGTGAACAAATACAAAGATAGTATTTCTTGCAGAAGGCTGGCAAGCTTGGTCTTATCCCTGTGTAAAGATTTATGTAGTTCCAGTCCAATTCTTACATGATAATTTCCTAGGTTACTTAAAGCTAGGGTGACCAGATGTCCTGCTTTTTAACAATTTGTCCCACGTTCTGTGGCATTTTTAAAAAGTCCTGATTTTTGGAAAGAATGCACGAACGGGCAGGAGAACAGGAAGGGAATATATGGTTTTTGGCTGCCATGTGGCTATTTCACCAGAATATGAGTTTTATATTATTTTTGCTAATTTTATAATGTTAAACTATAATAATAACAAATAATTGTTGAAAAGTGATTATTGAGAACTGCTTATCAAAGTTTGCATTGTTGTCAGGCCCTGCCCTGCCCCGCCCCCTGCCATGTTGTCTCGTTTTACAGATGTTAAAATCTGGTCACCCTACTTATAGCAAAAGAAAAAAAAAAAGAGAGGGACAAAAGAAAAAGAATTACAATCCTTAGGCCATACTTATCAACCCTGGGTCTTCCTACCAGATCTAGTCAAAAGCTGGCCAAATATTATGTAGCTAGATTTATAAAATGAATATTTAAAAATAAAATCAACAAGGCTCATAATTTAATTACATGAGGATTAACCAGGTAATCTAATGGTCCTTTGATAGTGATACGACACTTCTGCATGCTGATGTGGTCTGGCTGCGGTTAAAGTAGCCTAAACCCTGTATAATTCTGGTTGTTAGCCAAAGGAAGAAGAGTTAATTCAAACATTCTTTGAAAAAAGAGGAAGTAAAATATATTCTGTGGTAGAGGAGGAGATGGTCAGAAAAGGCACTGAATTAATGACCTGAGAGAGAAACAAACAGGTCTCTCAGGTGGCATTGCCAGTCCCAGTAAGATTACATTTCCTGCTAACATTAGAACAAATAAGATTAATTCCTAGGTAACAGTCTTCAGGATTTATTTTATCACTGAGAGCTGACTATTCCGTTGATAGTGAAAGAGAAAGAATTAGTTTGTGCAGAGTGCAGGATTATGTGATGATAAAGAGATTGTTAGAGTTTACCCTTATCTTTTCTATTAGTCTATATTTTAATGAGTTTTCTTTTCTATTGTAATGTAAATAATAATAAAGGTCTTCTCTCCTCTATGAGAAGATTACTTTCATCCAGGTTGATCAGGGTTGCCTTAGCTGCTGTCATTTAGAAGTGGAGGAAAGAAAGGACTCTGTCATCTTGAAAGTGGACATGGCCCCTAGCTAGGACTACTGGCTAAGACTTTATACAAGTTAAGACACAGGGAAGATGTGTCAATTACCAAATTGGAAATAGTAACTTATGACAAAGTTGGGAAACTAAACAGGTATCTTCACCAATCAACGAGTAACATCTTCTTTTGACATGTAGATGAATCTCTGTCAAGCAAGTGGTCATCAGCCAAATGTGAATGGTCTCTTGGTTCATGGGATGCCTCTACAGCCAAGAAATCTCTCCCTAATGGACAAGCTCCTGTAAGAAGTATATAATTTTAATAGACTATAGAGTATAAGTAGATCACTAAGAAATAAAGAGAAATTTAATCAGTGTTCATATACAATGGGACTTCAAAAAGTTTGTGGAAAATGGATTTTTTTGAGACAGAGACTCACTATGTTGCCTTAGGTAGAGTGCCATGGCATTACAGCTCACAGCAACCTCAAACTTTTGGGCTTAAGTGATTCTCTTGCCTCAGCCTCCCAAGGAGCTGGGACTACAGGAAAAAATGGATTTAAAAGACGAAAATAAGGCTGGGCACCCGTAGCTCAGTGGCTAGGGTGCCAGTCACATACACCGGGGCTGGTAGGTTCAAACCCAGCCTGGGCCTGCCAAACAACAATGACAACTACAACAAAAAAATAGCCAGGTGTTGTGGTGGGCGCCTGTAGTCCCAGCTGCTTGGGAGGCTAAGGCAATAGAATCGCTTAAGCCCAAGAGTTTGAGGTTGCTGTGAGCTGTGAAGCCATAGTACTCTACTGAGGGCAACATAGTGAGACTCTGTCTAAAAAAAAAAAAGTTTTGCTCTGACCTTTCACTGCCCTCCTATCCTTCAGTCCCATTCTTCCCTGAGGCTAGCCATAAAAACTAAAATCCATCCTCTCCTCTCTAAGGTAGGTCATAGAAACCAGAACCCATTTTTCCCAAAGCCAGCCATAAAACCTAAAACTATTACTCTGACTTAACTGACCATAAAGAAATTATCTTACTGGCTTGGCTCCTATAGCTGAGCAGCTTGGGCGCCAGCCACATACACTGGAGCTAGCGGGTTCCAACCCAGCCCCAGCCTGACAAACAATGACAACTACAAACAAAAAGTAGCCAGGCGTTGTGGTGGGCGCCTATAGTCCCATCTACTTGTGAATCTGAGGCAAGAGAATCCCTTAAGCCCAAGAATTTGAGGTTGCTATGATCTGTGAAGCCACTGTCTCAAAAAAAAAAAAAAAAAAAAGTCAGGTACAGTGGTTCAAGCCTATAATCCCAGCTATTTGGGAAGTTGAAGGGGGCAGCCCTTTGATCCTAGAAGTTATATATAAGCCTGGGTGATTTAGTGAGACCCCATATAAATAAAAAATACAAATTTTATTTCTCAACATAAGCTCCATCAAGTTCAAAACACTTTTGTAAATGATGATACCAGCTATGCAGTCTTTTTCAATTAAGTGAAGAAAATGAATGCCCTTTAAAGGCTTTTTTAGGACTAGAAAACAAAAGTCAGAAGAAGCCAAATCAGGACTGTAAGGTGGATGCCTAGTGATTTTCCATTGAAATTTTTGCAAAACTGCCCTTGTTTGATAAAACAAATGAGCCCAGAGCATTGTTCTGGTGGAGGACTCTTTGGTGAAGCTTTCCGTGCATTTTTGCACTAAAGCTTTGGCTAACTCACTCAGAACACTCTTGTAAGAAGCATGTGTTAAAGTTCTCTGGCCTTCCAAAAAGTCAACAAGCAAAACACCTTGAGCATCCCCCCAGACTCTTGCCATGACCTTTGTTCTTAACTGGTCCACTTTTGCTTTGACTTGACCACTTCTACCTCTTGGTGGCCATTTTTTTTCTTTTTAAGATATCTTCAGAAAACCATAGGCTCCCTACTACACAATCATCTGGTAACTCAAGCTATTGGGTGATTTCATCATTTGATGTGGCCATTGTTTTGATTGTGCTTTGTCTTCAGGATTATATTGGTAAAGCCATGATTCATCTCCTGTTATAATTCTTTAATGAAATGCTTCAGGATCTTGCATTTCAAAATTCTGTTAAAAGCTCTGCCCTTGGCTCAATGCCTATGGCTCATGTGGCTAAGGCGCCAGCCACATACACCTAAGGTGGCAGGTTTGAATCCAGCCTGGGCCCACCAAACAACAATGATGGCTGCAACCAAAAAATAGCCGGGTGCTATGGCAGGTGCCTGTGGTCCCAGCTACTTGGGAGGCTGAGGCGGGAGACTCACTTGAGCCCAGGAGTTGCTGTGAGCTGTGATGCCACGGCATTCTACCCAGGGGGACAGCTTGAGGCTCTGTCTCAAAAAAAAAAGCTCTGCCCTTCTGACACTGATCTGAGTGCAAGGGTCCTGGTACCCATTGAGTAGAACATTTGCTCAACTTTAATTTTTTAGTAGGAATTGTGTAAGCTGAACCAATTGAAATGCTAATAGCATTGGCTATTATTTTTTGCCATTGATCATCCATCCTATTCAATTAGAGCATAAATGAAATTGTTTTCCTTGAAAATTGATGTGGATGGTCTGCCACTGCAGGCTTCATTTTCAGTATCATATGGTCTAGTATCATTTTCAGTATCATCTTCTTTTTTAATTCTTTTTTTTTTTTTTTTTGGAGACGGAGCCTCAAGCTATCCCCCTGGGTAGAGTGCCATGGCATCACAGCTCATAGCAACCTCCAACTCCTGGGCTCAAGCGAGTCTCCTGCCTCCGCCTCCCAAGTAGCTGGGACCACAGG
>CAUYQV010123582.1:0-32356 GCA_963574575.1 Galagoides demidoff | reverse complement strand
ATAGAAAGTGCTATCTCCACTTCTGTTCATTATTTAAATGTTTGGTAGAATTCACCAAGGAACTCATTTGAGACTGAGCTTTTCTTTATGAGAATTTTTCAAATTATTAATTCAATCTCTCTCTCTCTTTTTTTTTTTTTTGCAGTTTCTGGCCAAGGCTGGGTTTGAACCCACCACCTCCCGTATATGGGACCGGTGCCCTCCTCCTTTGAGCCACAGGCGCCGCCCCATGATAACATCTATGAATAGGCACTGCAGTCTAGCCTAGGAACATAGTGAGACCCTATTTCTAAAAAATAAATAAAAATAAATGGCTTAAAAGAGTGGAGAGACATTGCTGTCCTATGTACCTCCTTTTAATCCCTGTCCTCCACCCTGTGCTACTTCCTGGGAATGAAGGGGCATCTTGCCTAGCAGTATCCAACAGAGCATGTTGCAGAGAGTTGGCTCTCACAGCAAATGGAACATTTGATTGACCCTACCACATTGCTTCAGTTATTTAACCCCATCTAGGTATCCCCAGTCACACTGCACATTTATCCCTTTGCATCTAAACTCACCCTCTCCCTGGCTCCTCAGTGAAAGGGTAACCTTTAGTCCCAGATTTTGAGCCTATCAGTGAAGCAAGTCCATAGTCCCAACCTAATCTTTCCCCAATTATTGGGCTTGAACCAGAGACCTAGCCCTTGGAACTCCTGTAATCTAGCCCATCAGCGTTCTGATCATTATCAGTAATTAGGCTTTGCAGGCTATGGAAATGCTCCAGGTTAAAGGTGAACAAAGAGACCTGACAATTAAATGAATATCTGACCTTAGATTAGATTCTGTACTGGCAAAATAAAGAACATCATTAGGTCAACTGACAAAATTGGATTACAGACAGTAGATTAGAACTATATATATCAATGTAAATTTATGAAGCTCATAAGTATTATGTAAATATTATGTAAATGTAAAGGAATACCTACTTTTCAAAAATATCCACTGAAATATTTAGGGATGAAGGATCATAATATATATGGCTCAATTATGTATATATGTACGTAAACACACATGTCTATAGACATGCACACTGCACAAATGGTAGAATTTTAACAGTAAAGCTGGGTAAAGGATGTATGTGTGTACCTTGTACCTTTTCTTTGCAAGTTTTTGTAAGTTTGAAATAATTTCTGAAATAAAGGCTTTATTTCCTTTTTTTTTTTGAGACAGTTTTACTGTGTCACCCTCGGTAGAGTGTTTTGGCATCACAGCACACAGCAACCTCAAACTCTTAGGCTTAAACAATTCTCTTGCCTCAGCCTCCCAAGTAGCTGGGACTATAGGCACCTGCCTCAAAGCCTGGCTATTTTTTTGTTGCAGTGGTCATTGCTGTTTAGCTAGCCTGGGCTGGATTCAAACCCGCCAGCCTCAATGCATGTGGCTGGTGCCGTAACCACTGTACTACAGGTGCTGAGCCTAAAGTAAAGGCTTTTTAAAAAGTAATAATTCAACTTTACCTATTTCTTTTAGGTTTTTAAGAACCTACAACTATTTATGGAGAACAAACAGCCTGAGGATGATCTTTTTGATAGACTCAATGTAAGTAGGAGTTACAGCCATTCTCACAAGCTCCTAAAAGTAAGGGTTTCCAAGGAGTGACTTGGGTTGTCCCTTCAGCCTACCCAGTCCTGTGGTATCCTGTAGACTCTTCCTTACTCTCTCCACGCACACTGTCTCTGGCCAGGAGCAGATACTTCTGTACTGTGGAACAGCTGCCAGAGCCTTAAAGGCAGGGGTAGATGTACCTAGCCTTTTACCCTCCCCTGACCCCTGGAGCTCCGCTTTTGGCTGGGTCTCCAACAACTTCTGCTGGAGACCCAAAACCTATAATAGGGAGGGACAAATTAGCTTTATTGGCTTAAGAGTGAAGTATTTTATAAGGGAGCATCCCATGGCCCTATATATTCTAGAATTCTTTTCCCTTTCTTCCCAACTTCCTGTTTGTAATAAACTTGACAAAATTATGACTGCTCTGGCATAAGTGACTCCAGAAGGGGAAGCATACAGTTTTTATCTAAAACCCAATGTCTTCTCTGTTGGCTTTGTCTCCTCCAGACTGGTATTCTAAATAAGCACCTTCAGGATCTCATGGAGGGCTTGACGGCTAAGGTATTCCGTACATACAATGCCTCCATCACGCTACAGCAACAACTAAAAGAACTCACTGTCCGTAAGTATTGCTTGGGCAGACAGGGCCTACACTGTCTACTAGTGGTGTCCAAGGTCCTTGCTTAGCTATGTCCTAGGGCAGTTCTACCGTTTTTCTTCACCATCATGACTGGAAACTTTCCCTTCAGATCTCTAATAGAGAGCCAAGCCTTAGTTATATAAACACAGGATCAGTGCCATTTCCCTCTCTTATCCCCAGCTTTCTAGATTAATCTCAAGGAATGCTGACAGGAGTTTTCTACCTGCTATGAAAATGTCTGCATTTTGTGCTGTATGTATGTTGTTTAAAAGCTCACAGGGTAAAGATATAATAGTGTGATGTTCTATTGAACTGGAGAGAGTAAAGTTGTCATGGTTACCAGAAAAATACAGGAGCAAGTCCTTTCCCTGAGGTTAATGTCATTTTTTTCCCCCATAGGAAAGTAGGTAATATTCTAAAAACTACCAGGAGCCACAGGCTTTTTTTCCTGGAGCCCAATTATTACTAAATTTCCACTGTCCTCTAAATATGTCAAATGGCCTCAGAATATGAGCCACAAAAGCCAGAGGTAATTATGCTGAAGGTCATTGGTATTAGGAATGAAGAATGTCATATAGTACAAGTAAAGAAATTTCTTTGGAGGACATTTTTAATTTTTCTCTTTAAATACAGCTTAAAAATGTAAAACTTAAGGCCCCTTTGTCTCACCCTGCTCTATGGACCTTTTCTGTCCCGATCCCACATTTAGCAACGTTGGATGGGGAGGGAGGGAAGGAATGAGGCAAGCAGATGAAGGCCCCAGCCACATACCCTGAAAGGTGTAGATTTGATTACACACACTCAGAATTTCTCCTATGATGGGAATTTACTCAGGCTAAGCTTACATATAAACTTCCTGCTGTCTTTTTCTCATGACTGTTGACTCAAATTTTGACCTCGTGCCTTGGGGGAAACTTGAATAGATCATCTGAGTGAGATAAGGGCCAGCAAAGTCCTGGGGGTGAGGCACTGAGGAAAGCACGTGATGTGTGCAGTCCTGATGTACACACTGACTCTCTCCCTCTCTCGTATCTTTCTCTACAGCGGATGAGAACACCCCAGCAAAGATCCTTTCTTATAACCGTGCCAATCGAGCTGTTGCAATTCTTTGTAACCATCAGAGGGCACCACCAAAAACTTTTGAGAAGTCTATGATGAATTTGCAGTCTAAGGTATCTTGTATAAAAAATATCAGCAGGCCAGTTCTGGGTCTATTCTGAAAGAAAGATCCATTCTAAAGATACACAAATAGAAATACCATAGTAATCTCTGATGAAGATCCTTGTTCAGGACATCTTTATGGACAGAAATTCTACATTGATCATTTTTATTTGAAAAGCTAGCTTTGATGTATCCTCTAATTCCTCATTATTGTCCTTACTGTACATAAGGAAAGTGGATGTAAAGAGTCTTCACAGATCCTTGCCACAGCCCAGAAATACAACTGTTTCCAAATTAGATTGTTTCACATTGGAAAGATGATGAAACAATTATATTTAAGTTCTCCCTAATCCCATCACAATTATTTCTACACATTTCACATGAATCATATTTTTATATAGTTCGTCATCAAACATTTGTTGGATATTGGCTGGGTGCCAGAGCTGCTGCCCCAGAGGGAAAGGGGGGTATGCAGACAAGTAGATGCTGTTCCTCTTCCACGCGCCTCTCAGCCTCCAACTCTGCCTGGTACTGAGCTTCCAAACCACAAGGCACTTAGCATTTGAAGATAAGCATTTTTATGTTAGCAAGGGCTACATAACTAATCCATCCTAATTTGTTAACTCACAAAATTTACAGATGTTTAATTTTACAGAACAGATAAATAGGGTTACAAAGGAAACCAATTACATTGAAGTGCAGTTATCAAAACTTATCTTTATTTAAATTTATTTAAATTTTAATATGAGGGTACAAATGATTAGGTTACATTGTTTGTGTTTGCTAGGTAAGGTGTCTGTTGTTGAATCCCTAGGAGGTTGCCATATACCCTTACACTGTGCCCATTAGGTGAGCTCAAAATATAAAGTCTACAATACAGAAATAGGTGTACTTCCTTACTAATGTAAGGTCTTTAAGTGGTTAAAACTCCTGTATATTTGAAGGTAGTAATGAATATAAATGACATTTGAAGATTACTGTTAACAATTGTAAATGACATGACAGCATATGGAACATACGTTGTTGATGAAGTCATAAATAGTACTGATTACTGTGGTTTGTTTCCCACATTCATAAATGAAATAGTAAATTACAACTAGAGATTAATGAAATTATAGATGTAATTTTTATTGCCATTTAAGTTCATGGGATTCTGTATACTCAGACAACTGGAATTTAAAACTGCTGTGGAATGAGACTACATACACATCTTTAGACCCACAGTGTTTTAAGATTTCTTTGAGATAAATACCCAGTTCAGTAGTATCCAGTAGTAGGTCAAAAGGCACAGACAGGCGATGGTTTATGCTATAGATGCCATCTGGCTTTTCTGAAGGGGTGTCCATCCTCCCAGGGAATGAGTGTCTGTCTATAGACCGCAGGAATTCTTAGATCATGTAGGGGTCAGGCCGAGAACCTTATAGACCACCTCTTATAACAGCTCCTGCTGGCTACCATTCCATTAAATGGCCATCTGGAATTATTTACTCTCATGTTACTATTCTGAGCGAGAAATAAAAGCATGAAATATTCAGGTGCTGTTTACCTAATTCAAGAGACCCCTCCCAGGAGAATGAGGAGGTCTTTTGTTGCTCTCACTCTGGAACCACTGTTTGGGCAGCCCAGGCTGCCTGCCAGACGAACCCTCCGAGCCCAGGAATCTTCTCCTGTATGCCCACAAAGCAAACACACACCCCTGTTTGCCAAGTGAATCAATGGAGCCTTTGATGCTTTGAGAGAATTTGACACAGCCTGCCAATGTAGCATTCACAGAAATGGTTAAAAGATTGTGGTTTGCTGTATTTCTAGCTGAAAAGGAATCTGGCTGGTGGTGTCTGTAATACTTTTGGATATAGAATCAGTTCCCTCAGTTTGGCTTTGGACAACATAGATGTTGGAAGTAAGCCATTCATAGTAAAACAGATTTAATGATTTATCTCACAATGGTGGCCTCTGTTTCCAATCTTGTGCTGTGTGAGTGTGTCTAACAAACAATTCTAGTCCCTGTGAGCAGCAGCCCAGTTGTGTCAGTCAAGCATGTATTTACTCTGTGGAGGTTCTCTTGACCTCAGGTCAGCAAGATGATCGCACATCTGGGGTTCTCCTGTTCCCAGCAGTGTAGGCTTTAGCCAAATGCCAGTACCCACTGCTGTTGCTAAGCAGGAATCTAAGATTAGATTCTCTGAGGTGCTTCAGGATTCTAATAAGCAAGAAAAGCTGAAAGTGCGCTAGTGTCTTCCTTTATAGACATGGATTCTATGGGGGGGGGGGTGTCAGGGGAAGACAGCTAAAAATGTTTTCATACTCATTTTGAAATGGATTGATAATTTCCTTTTAAAACAATCCTAAAGCCAGGCCATGGTTTGGGGACAGACTGGCTGAGCATTTTGCTTCCTAGGTTCCTTTTAATTGCCATTTTTCATCCCTGTGCTGTTCTCTCTAGTGCATCCAATCTGAAGGCTAAGCTGGGCTTGCTCTGTATGTGCAGATACCCTGCCTCAGCTTCCTAAAAAGCATCTCCTACAACAGTGGGCCTCAGCCTTTTGGCACCAGGGACCAGTTTCATGGAAGATAATTTTTCCCTGGATGGGGTGATCGGAATGGGACAAGAGGCACACAAGGCTCAAGTGATGATGCCATGCCACCTGGTTTTTACCAGGCCACTGACTGGTACTGGTCTGTGGCCTAGGAACCACAGTCCTACAGTATTCATGGAAAGAAGACTAAAACCCGGCCTAGATCTTTATTGTAAACAGTAGTCATTTATAACTCTCCTCTCAGATGTCTAAAGCCAAATTATTGTCTGAAAGATGAGCACCCAGATGCCCAGTCCCAGCAGGTTCCTTTCCCCAAGCCCCAGGTTACTGCGTTATAGAACCTGCATTTCTCAGCGGATCACTGAGGATCATAAATGAATAAACAGCAGTTGAATTAAGTAGCCACTATGCTTTTCTGCTCTGCTTTTATGACTGCACCCTTGGTGTTTTTACCCAGCAGGCCACTGTCTGCCTGGTGGAGACAACTTCTGGGTTTCACCTTCTCTGGTGGAGCCCTTTATTCTCTCTGGCTCATTTTGATCCTAACCTTGTTGTTCTTCCCTACCTAGATTGATGCCAAGAAGGAACAACTAGCAGATGCCCGGAGAGACCTGAAAAGCGCCAAGGCTGACGCCAAGGTCATGAAAGATGCAAAGACCAAGAAGTATGTACCTGAAATTGCACAAAGTTGGGGTTGTTTGAGAGAGAAAAAGTGTATGTGATATTGATTGGAGGCCCTGGGGCTCCAGCCTTTCTAAGGTGTCTGAGAGGTATCTTTGCAAATCTCTATGCTTGGGCCTTTTCTGCTTTTACTGCCTCAACTGGCAGGGTGGGGCTCAATTGTGCACCTATCCAGAGGCCAGGCCTCATTTTTGATAACTGCCATTTTTCTAGGGTAGTAGAATCAAAGAAGAAGGCTGTCCAGAGATTGGAGGAACAGTTGATGAAGCTCGAAGTTCTGGCCACAGACCGAGAGGAAAATAAACAGATTGCTTTGGGAACCTCCAAACTCAATTATCTGGACCCTAGGATCACAGTGGCTTGGTAAGTGTTGAGGTCCTATTGCTAGCTCAAGAAAAGTAGAGGGGGCTTCAAGGGCATTGTCAGCCTTCACAGGCCGTTGCTAAACACATACTTGCAGTCAGCTGGGAACCCTCTGCTTCTGCTGTGTACATGGTGCCTTGGTTGCTAACCTTTTCTACAGATGCATTGGAACACCTGGATGATCCTAAGTGGCCAGTGTTATTGTACTGTCTTGGTGTTCATAATCTGTTTGTAAAAGGCAAGTACAATTCCTATCCCTTAAGGAACTTTAGGAAGGGAATGGAAACTCTTCTCTATTGAAGGAAAACTAGAATAGAGCCCATCCATCTACACTTTAACAAAAATTGTCAGTGAAATTTTTGAAATTGGAGAAAGGTAGGTAGGAATGAAATAAAACAAAAATGAGAATACAGATCAAAGCAACCCACACAGAGGTTTAGGGATCTTTTAATAAAGGCAGATAGATCCTCTATGGCACCACTTCTATGGTGGTGACCCCCAACCATATTCATTGTTCCACCACATGAGGAACTGTATTAAAGGGTCGTGGCATGACGAAGGTCGACAACCACTGCTCTATGCTGTTCTCTCAGACAGACAAACACACCCATGTTATAACATCCAAACCAGGTGTCTTTTTTTGAAGATGTTTAGTTTGAGCTGTTAAATTCTGGGCATAGGTGGAGGTGTTATTCCCTATAGCATTTATTCTACTGACCAGAGGTTCCACCCAGCTCTTCTACTCTTTTCTGCTCTTTTTAGCCTTGTTTGGTTAGCTCTTGAGAGGCAATATAGTACAGCGGTTCAGAGCATGGAGCCAAACTGTTTGGGTTCAAATTTCAGCTCTACCACTAACTAGCTGCATGAGAACATAAGTAAAATACTTAATGTCTCTGCCTCAGTTTTTTCATCTGTACATCTCTGGAAACATCTATGTTAGAGATCACAGCCAAGATTAAATGAGTTGATCACATATCCACATCCTCACTAGACTGATATGAAGAAGGCGGGTTTGAGCCTGAGCCCTGGGTCTGGGCTATTGTTTTCTGACTCATGCTAATATCCCATCTTTCTCCCTTGTTTGCAGGTGCAAAAAGTGGGGCGTCCCAATTGAGAAAATTTATAACAAAACCCAGCGGGAAAAGTTTGCTTGGGCCATTGACATGGCTGATGAAGACTTTGAGTTTTAACCAGTCTCAAGGGGCAGAGTTCTGTGAAAAGGAACAGTATGGTTTGGGGAAGATGGATAAACTGAGCCTCGCTTGCCCTCACAAGTGAGGGAGAGAGGCAGCAAGTCTTAACCAACATCTTTGCGAAAAGATAACCTGGAGATATTATAAGGGAGAGCTGAGCCAGTTGTCCTATGGACAACTTATTTAAAAATATTTCAGATATCAAAATTCTAGCTGTATGATTTGTTTTGAATTGTTTTTTTATTTTCAAGAGGGCAAGTGGATGGGAATTTGTCAGCATTCTGCCGGGCAAATTCACTGTTTCACTGAAACATTTGGATTCTTTTAGCTACTGTATGCGAAGTCCGATTATATTGGTGCGTTTTTACAGTTAGGGTTTTGCAATAACTTCTATATTTTAATAGAAATAAATTCCTAAATTCCCTCCCTCCTCCCCCATTTCAGGAATTTAAAATTAAGTAGAACAAAACCCCAGCGCACCTGTTAGAGTCATCACTCTATTGTCATGGGAATCAACTTTCATTAAACTTGAAGCAGTCTGACATCGGCAGTGTTTTGGTTCAGACACTTGTTCACAGAAAAGCATGATGGGAAAATATTTCCTGACTTGAGTGTTCTTTTTTAAATGTGAATTTTTATTTCTTTTTAATTATTTTAAAATATTTAAACCTTTTTCTTGATCTTAAAGATCGTGTAGATTGGGGTTGGGGCGGGACAAAGGGCGAGTGAGTCTAAGGATAATGAAATAATCAGTGACTGAAACCATTTTCCCATCATCCTTTGTTCTGAGCATTCTCTGTACCCTTAAGATATCCATCTTTTTCTTTTTAAACTCCAGTCTTTCAATTGAAAGATTTTATTGTATAAAAAGTTCCACAGGTCAGTAAATTTAGAGGAAAATGAGTATTTGGTCCAAAAAAAAAAAAGGAAAAATAATCAAGATTTTAGGGCTCTTATTTTTTTCTTTTGTAATTGTGTAAAAAATGGAAAAAAAAATAAAAAGCAGAATTTTAATGTGAAGACATTTTTTGCTATAATCATTAGTTTTAGAGGCATTGTTAGTTTAGCGTGTGTGCAGAGTCCATTTCCCACATCTTTCCTCAAGTATCTTCTATTTTTATCATGAATTCCCTTTTAATCAACTGTAGGTTATTTAAAATAAATTCCTACAACTTAACGGAAATTTAAGTGTCTGCCTCATTGTTACCAAGGGCTTCAGGTCAGCAGTTGGGGCTCCATGGGATGTGGCCTGAGCATGCTGGTCAACAAGGCTAGGTTCCTCCCCAGGAGCAGAAGGGGCAGGGCACAGCCTGGCCTGGAAGGCCTACCCTCTGTCCTGTTGCTGCAGATTGAAGGGGATCCAAAGTCCACATCCCTAGATAAAGACAGGCCCAGGAAGGAAGGATGGATGGATGGATGGATGGATGCAGAAATCCACAAGGATAGATGAGGTGCAACAACTATAGCTGAGTCCTAATGTGGATAATATTTATTGAGCAAGTATGTTAAGGAGGCAGATTTTTGGAGCCCTTTCCATGAGTACTGGCCAAAGCAAAGGACTTCTTTGGGTTTGCATAAGCGGCTGAGCTTATAATCAGGATGAGGAGAATTCAAGGTACAAAGCCAGTCAGAACCTAGAAGCCCCTTCCCTGGTAGAACCCTGACTTCTCCCTAAATGGAGTGGTTAATTGAACGAGGGAGTGGTCTCTCACCACTTACTTCCCAGTGCTCCAGGTATCCTAGCTGGCCATGGTCTCTACAAAAATGGTTCTTTCCTCATCTAGGGTTAGTCTGGAATTCAGGATGAAAGGTGAGGTCTCTAGGTTAAATGGAGAAGAAAGCAGAAAGGCCAGAGTAGTCAGAACCATGGCTCGGTGCCCGTGGCTCAAATGGCTAAGGCGCCAGCCACATACATCCAAGGTGGTGGGGTCAAATCCAGCCCGGCCCACCAAACGACAATGATGGCTGCAACCAAAAAATAGCCAGGTGTTGTGGCAGGCGCCTGTCGTCCCAGCTACTTGGGAGGCGGAGGCAGGAGACTTGCTTGAGCCCAGGAGTTGGAGGTTGCTGTGAGTGTGATGCCATGGCACTCTACCCAGGGGGACAGCTTGAGGCTCTGTCTCAAAAAACAAAATAAAATAAAGTTAAAAAAAAAAAAAAAAGAACCAGTCACTTGATGGAAGAAGCCCTCTAGCTTGCTAGCACGGGCAGGTATCTTCAGGGAAGATACATCTCCTTGATGGTCTCTGGTCTCTCTCGGCTGGTCCTGGGCTCACAGCAGAAAATCCTGGAGGTCCTTGGAAGCCTGTGAGAGAGGCAGCATTCACCCTAAGGAATAAAGCGGGTTATGTAGCCATCACTGCTTTGAAGCAAGAGACTGCAGGTATTTTTGAATTCTGTGGTACTAAGGTAGCTAGGCCACTGTAGGTAGGGAGTAGAAACAGAGGTTCTTCTAGTGTGTAGGTGGATAAGTTGACCTCAGATTTGGAACTTGGGCAGGACCTTTCACAACTAGGGGATAAATCCTGATCTACAACTAGAAAGCAGGGACAGCAAGCTCTGCAGGCAGAACACCACACCTGGCTGATGGGGAAGGTCTCTGAGGGCAAGTACAGAACAACTAGATGATGGTCAAGACAACTGTGAAGGCCCTCCCAGGCAGCCACAGGAAAGCAAAGCTAGAGAAGGGGAAGCTGATCTGGCCACTGGAGAAGAGAGAAGCTGGACAGGTAGGTGGGGCCAAATGTAAAGGGTATTATAGGATGCTTGAGCTTAAGAGTCAGAAGTAAATCTGCCCCGTTGCTGATCCAGTAGGTCTCAGTTCCATCCAAGTCCAAGAGCAGGCCAGATGGACAGGGTCTGAAAAATTCCCCATCAGGCCCTTTTATGATGCCTGAGTCCAGCTGCAGGAAAAGGTGGACATCTTCTCTGTGTTATACAAGACAGATAACTCTGAGTGCTGACTTGGCTCCCCTCCTTTACCTGTCCCTGGTCAGCAAGTCCTGCCCTCCCTGCCAAAAGCTGTTAAATTACCTCAGACCTCTGCCACATTAAAGAATACAAAAAGAAACACAATCCTGAGCCCTCTCTGGCCACCACCTCTTCTTCGTTTCCCAAGGGAACACCTGCAGTGAGTCAGCCCCACCACCCAGCTTTTCCCCACCCACACAGTGAGCTGCTGTTCCATCTGCCCCAAATTCTTCCTTCACTCTGACCACCATCACCAGTAACTGAGTGACCAATCATCGGGCTCATCATTTTACACCTTACTTAAACTCTTTTGTTGACGACTACTTCCATCATTTCAAGTGTACAATGATTTTCAGCAACTGAGTGGTGCAACCAACACTATAAATCAGTTCTAAGACAAGAGTCTCACTTTGTTGCCCTATAGTAGAGTGCCATGGCATCAACGCTCACAGCATCCTCAACCTGTTGGGCTCAAGTGATTCTCTTGCCTCAGCCTCCCCAGTAGCTGGGACTACAGGCACCGGCCACAATGCTGGGCTAATTTTTCTATTTATAGTAGAGGCAGGGTCTTATTCTTTCTTGCTCAGGCTGGTCTTGAACTCCTAAGTGCAAGTGCTCCTCCCACCTCAGCCTCCCAGAATGCTAGGATTACAGGGGAGCCACCGAGCCTGGCCCTTATAGATCAGTTTTAGAATATTTTCATTCCCCCAGTAAGACCCCCTCATGCTTATTTACAGTTAGTCCACATCTACGCCCAGCCTCCACTAATCTCTCTATAAATTTGTATTCTGGACATAGCATGTAAAGGGAATCATGCATGTGACCCCCCTCCCTTCTAAAAACACTTCTCTGTGGTTTTCAGGATGTCACACTCTCCTGGTTTTACTCCTGTCAGGCTGTGCCTGAGTCATCTTTCCTATCAGGTCATTAAGTGCCATGATGCTCTCATTTAGGCTAGCTGATTTCATTCACACCAAAGGGCAATAAAGACTTCTCTGTCTCTATCTCCAACCTAGACCCCCTCCACCCTGTTCTGAACTCTAAACATATAATACCAACTACACCTCTTTAGGAGATGTCCACAGGCACCTCCAATCTCAACATCTCTGGAACTGAGCTCAGTACCCACCACTCCAGGCCTGTTGAGCCTAAGTCTCCCATCTCAGTGAAGGGTACCATGTCTATCTACTCAGTTCCCCCAGCCTAAGGACCACCCTTCACTCTCTTTTCTCTTACTTCCTCATCCAGTAAATTACTGACTCTAAAATCACCTACTAAGTACCATATATAGTACATAATACACATATTTCCCCTGCAGGAAAATAGTAGTTTAAATTTTGTCTGAGAAAAGTGTTGACTCTTCAGTTCTTACTTGCTCAAACAATGAGACGCTGTCAACTTGTTTTGAACCAAAAAGCAGTTTTTGGAGAAAACACATTACCCTGAAATGACCTCAGTCAAGCTAGTTTTGGATACTCATAAGTAGTCCCCTGACAAAAATCAGTAAACAAGGAGACAAAGAAATTTAACACAGAGTTGGTAATTATTACTCTCCATCTCAAATATTCCAAGTAAACAAGGCTCTTAAAAATCACTAAATAGCAAGGCAGATTTTTTTCTTTTTTTTTTTTTGAGACAGAGTCTCACTATGTCACCCTCAGTAGAGTGCAGTGACATAGCTCACAGCAACCTCAAACTCTTGGGCTTAAGCAATTCTCTTGCCTCAGCCTCCCAAAAGCTGGGACTATAGACGCCCACCACAACGCCCGCCTATTTTTTTGTTGTTGCAGCAGTCGCTGTTTAGCTGGCCTGGGCCAGGTTCAAATCCTCCAGCCTCGGTGCGTGTGGCCCACGCTGTAACCACTGTGCTACAGGTACCAAGCTACTCAAGTTTTTTTTTTAAGATTTGGTAACTGAGGCCCGATGCGGTGGCTCAGGCCTGTAATCCTAGCACTCTAGGAGGCCAAGGTGGGTGGATTGCCTTAGCTTATGGGTTCAAGCACAAGCAAAAGCAAGACCCCTGTCTCTAAAAAATAGCCAAGCATGATAAGGAGGTTTGTTAGATCTTTTTTTGTTACGCAGTCATATGTATTTTGGAATTATTTACTCTTAGTCCTTTTCTGAGTGTTCTGCTTTATTTCCTGTTATTGTGCTTTTTTAGTTGTTTTTTTAAGACTGGGGGTGGCTCCTGTGGCTCAAAGAGTAGGGTGCCAGCCCCAGATTGGCGGGTTCAAACCCAGCCCCAGCCAAAAAATGCAAAAAAAAAAAAAAAATATATATATATATATATATATATATATAGCCAAGCATTATGGCAGGTACCTGTAGTCCCAGGTACTTGGGAGGCTGAGGCAAGAGGATCACTTGAGCCTCAGAGTTTGAGGTTGCTATGAACTATGATGCCACAGCACTATACTGAGGGCAACAAAGTGAGAATCTGTCTTAAAAAAACTGAAATGGTAATGGATAGTACAACAGAGTTGAGATTTGTATGAAAACAATATGGGAGGGGTTAGTGGTTAGAGTTTGGCATGACACAAGAGTGGCTACCAAATTCATTATTGTTGAAGCTAAATGTTGAGTACATGGGAGTTCACAATACTATCTCATCTACACAGAGATACGTTTGAGATTTTTCACGAAATATTTAAAGCAGGTGTCCCAAAACTGTGGCCCACCAAGGACATTTACCTGGCCCGCCGGGTGTTTTTGCCGCCACTGCCTGTCCTGCTTAGCAGCCAACTCGTCCCAGGGCCCGCAGTCTGGCCCTCCAACAGTCTGAGGGACAGTGAACTGGCCCTCTGTTTAAAAAGTTTGAGGACCCGTGATTTAAAGCAATACAATGACTGGTTGTTATGAAGATCATTAATATATATCTATGGGAGAAATGGGGGAACAATTTCTTTTAATGTTATACTAAAAGGTAATTATGCTTAGGTTAGAATTTCCAGTGACAGCATCACATACTGACTCAAAAAGTATTCTCTCAGCAACAACATGGATGAATCTCAAAACATGCTGAACGTAGACAAAGCTGAACGTACCTGATTCCATTTATATGAAATTCTAAAATAGGCAAAACTAATCTGTAGTGACAGAAAGTAATCAGTGGCTGCCAGATGGGGGCAGGGACCCTGCAAAGGGGCACAAAGAAACTTTTTGGGGTGATGGAAATGGTCTATGTCTTAAGGGAAGGTTAGTAACCTTTTATTAAAAGGATTTGTTCTATACAATCTGCATCAATTCAAAAGGCTACACTAAAGGACCTAGAAGGCCACATGCTCCCCACTTATGGAAACTCACGGAACTATGCTTAAAGTGGATGCTTTTGACATGTATTTTTTTTTTTTTTTTTGTAGAGAGAGAGTCTCACTTTATTGCCCTCGGTAGAGTGCCATGGTGTCACATAGCTCACAGCAACCTCCAATTCCTGGGCTTAGGTGATTCTCTTGCCTCAGCCTCCCGAGTAGCTGGGACTATAGACGCCCACCACAATGCCCGGCTATTTTTTGTTGTTGTAGTTTGGCTGGGGATGGGTTTTTTTCCCCGAGTAGCTGGGACTATAGACGCCCACCACAATGCCCAGCTATTTTTTGTTGTTGTAGTTTGGCTGGGGATGTTTTTTTTTTTTTTTGAGACAGCCTCAAGCTGTCCCCCTGGGTAGAGTGCCATGGCTTCACAGCTCACAGCAACCTCCAGCTCCTGGGCTCAAACGAGTCTCCTGCCTCAGCCTCCCAAGTAGCTGGAACCACAGGCACCCGTCACAATGCCCGGCTATTTTTTGGTTGCAGCCGTCATTGTTGTTTGGTGGGCCTGGACTGGATTCAAACCCACCACCTTAGGTGTACGTGGCTGGCACCTTAGCCACTTCAGCCACAGGCACGGAGCCTGGGACTGGGTTTGAACCCGCTACCCTCGGTATATGGGGCCAGTGCCCTACCCACTGAGCCACAGGTGCCACCCTTGACCTGTTTTTAGAAATAATATATTAGATGACTAAGAACATAGTTTTCATGGTGAAATATATACATAAAGATTTATATAAAGATTGAATCTAATTACTGGAAATGTGTGAGAAAAATCAATATTATGAATTAAAATATTATTTTAAATAAGATGTGATCTAAAGTATGTATGTGTAACTAAATACTATACATAATGTATGTGTAACATTTATGTATATTAGACAGTATGCATGTCCACTGTTGTGTGTGGACATTTGAATCATGCATCTCTAAAAATGTTTATATTTTACCTGCAAAAATACCCCCACAAAGTGACCCTATCATGAAAACAAGTGTCCACCCTCTATTTGGAGCAGCCATACCTTCAGGCATATACACACTCTCACTTTGCTGTATCCATACAGCAAACAATACACCTAAATAAGGCCAGGTGTCCCTTCTTAGTGCTCCTCAGGTCTGTTGTCATTGCCACATCCACTGCCGGAGTGGGGACTCAGCCTGATTCAGCTCCCCTTTCGTAGTGCTGCAGAGGAGGCAGCAGGGATGTCTGCTGGAGAAGGGAGAAAGGACCAGCCCCGGCCAGTGGCTAGCAAGGGGTTTCCCCTTCTCTTCCTTCAGTGTAGGCAGGTAGCAAGGTCTATGGAGAGAGCAGAACCACTGGGAGTAGGTAAGCAAAGTGTAATTTTGCCTCCAATGAGAGAACCACCAGGGCTCTTGAGGGATTGGAAATATATCCTAGGTAAGGAGGAAAGCAGGCGGTCAGAACCTAAGATGCATGAGGCCCAGCAACTAAGCTGGAGCCATACATAGATTCAAGGTCAAGAGCCTAGACAGCCGGTTGTGAGTAGAGCTCAAGGTGCGCTGAGCCAAGTGCTCAGGAGGTACTGGCTGTGTGCTAAGGAGCAGGCTAGCTCACAAACCTAGAGGTCATCTAACAAAAAACTCAGTACAGATTAAAGAACAGTTTAGAGAAAAGGGACAAAGTTCTATGCATAGATCAAATTAGACACTGCCAAGACTATAAATCTGCCTCCCTTCAAATGTGTAATTGCCCTCTATATTCATTCAAGGTCATGACGAGGAGCACATGAAAACTGTATCAACATTTTCTAATCATCTGTTAAGAAAATTCGCCACTATTTCAATCAAATGACTATAAGAAACTTCCTTTACAATTTAAACCCAGGAAAATTTTCTCCTCCCAGGAGCCAATTATCAGGATAGAAAGAGATTGCTTTGGCTACCAGGAAGCTCAGCTATATTTGCATATAACTCAAAGCAGTTACTAAAGGGGGGTGGGGCTGGGTAAATTCCCACCCAACAGGTACCTTGCACCAGTATACTGGGTGAAGGGCACAACTACAACCGGGACTTAACCTTACAAAAGCAAACTATGTAACTTAACCCATAAACCATATTGTGGTCCTCTTTATAATCTCATTTCCTGTTTCTATAGTATAATACTTTTGTTTTTTAAATACTCAACAGTTTTTTAAAGGGCTAGAAAAGAATACATTTATGGTGGGCATAGCACTGTGCCACCCAGATCCCCTTCAAGAAAGAATCTGTTGCCCAACTACTGGGAAAGCTGTCAGCCCCTCAAAGACCACTGCAGCTGGACAGAGCCATCCGGCTGATGGACCAGAGGCTGAACCCTTTCCCCAGGCAAGCCACATCAATTTCAGACCAGTGTCAGACAACAGAGCTCCCTGGAGGTTCACTGGCTGTCATCAGGCCTGCACAGCACTTTCTTTAATTTCCCCCAGTATCCACTTGTTTCCTTCCTGTCCTTTCCATGGTGTTAATCCCAAGGGCATTCCTCAATAAACACTAACCTGTCAGGGAGGGGCCTGTGGCTCAAGGAGTAGGGCACCGGCCCCACATACCAGGGGTGGTAGGTTCGAGCCTAGCCCCGGCCAAAAACAAAACAAAACAGAAAAACCCCCACTAACCTGTCACAGAGTCTGCTTCCCAAAGAACCCAACCTATGGTAACACTGAACAAGATGAAAACAGGAAATATATCAGATAGGGGTATTTTGGAAAGTGGTAAGGATAAGTAGTAAGTGTTCACACAATGCATGAGTGAAAACAGCAATGACCCTGGAGCCACACTGCCTGGGTTCGAATCCTGTCTCTGCCACCTCTTAGCTGTGTGACCATGGGCATCCCTCTAATCTCTCTGTACCTCAATTTCTTCATCTGTAAAATGGGATAATAAATGTACTCATCTCAGGGCAATAATGAGGAGGACAAAAGCCAATGTTGGATAAGCAGTTAGACAATGTTTTCTAAATGCCAACCACTTTTCACAGTGGTTATTAAATAAACAACCGTGAGGCCAAGTGCATAAGGGCAGTTGGGCTGGGACTCTCCTCACACAGGGGACTCACCTCTCTAGGCACGAGTGTGGTGTAGGCCAGGGCATGTTGAAGCATGTGTGCTCACAGAAAGAGGCCCGGGCAGGGCTAGCCTGGGTGATGTCACGGGCGTGTGCCTGGTGTGGGTGCTGGGCTGCTCCTTCCAGACAGCACAGATGCACACACTGCTAGTTACACCCACATGCCCGTATATATGCAGAGCTGGGGGAAGCCCACACAGCCTACACCCTCTGCATGCCTTGTTTTTCCTGAACCTCCTTTGGTAGAAGGAGGCACTGAAAGCTTGGGATGATGCCGGCCCAGAAGCTCCAGGAGGAAAAGGACCTTGTTCCCTGGCAGCAGGTTGAAAACTCAAGCTCCTAATGGCAGGAATTTCTGGAGCTACTGTGGGGCACAGCCCCAGAGGCAAGAGTAAAAGGAATACAGGCTGGGGTGCATGATGGGAATTTCCCACAAAACGGAGAAACAGATTTTAAAAGTGTATCACAGCCAGGAGGCTGCTCCAGTTAGTACAAGAAGCTCAATATAGGCCCCAGCACTTAGGAAGGTGCCTCCTGAGAAAACGGGAGCTTGGAAAATGGGAGAAAAGATCAGACCAGTGGAGAGGGGCCTGTTCAGCCCCCACCTGCCTTCCAGGCCTTATCATCTCCCGCTCCTTTCCCTCCACCCTGCCCAGTAAACTCCAGCTTTCTATCCCTAAACTCAACAACCTTTTTCTGCCTCAGGGCCTTCATAGCTGCCATTACCTCTGCTGGCAAGTACTTTCCTCCAACCCACCCTTAACAATGCACCTGGCCATCTACTCAGATCCTTTAGCGTCTGCTGAGTCCTAAAGAGATTTTCCTCATCTACTCCAGCTGAAGGAGGCCTCCCCTTGATCTCTTGCCCTCTGTTCTTTTCCTCCGTAGTCTTTGTCACAACTGTCTTCACATAACAGTGTTTATTTAATATCTGTGAGTCCCTGGAGAGCTGGTGCTGGGTCTCTCTTGTTCCTCTAACTCATATTGCCAATATCTAGTACAAGGAAGCTCAGGGGCCGCACCACTTTAACTCCAAGCTAATCCAAGTCACACCCTGTGAACACTTGTGTGCTGCTGGGTTTCCTGTGCCCAAGGACCAGCTGCACACAGGCCTCCTGGCCTGGGCTGATTAGCCAGCTAGTCTTCCTGCCCACTGACTACTAACCACCAAGACTTACCTAAGTCAGACACTCTCTGGTGAGGCAGAAAGGACTTGGAATAAGGCGGAGTAAGGGTTCCAACTCCCATTTGTTAGTTACACGGCCTTAGGGCAAGGCTTAGAAGGTTCTCAATCTTCCTAATGCCTCGACCCTTTAATACAGTTCCTGTGGGTCGCGACAGGAACCCACGGGCTTAGAACGTCTCTAAATCTCAGACTCCTCAACAGTAAACTGGGGACCATCAATTCCTGATTAAAGGGTAATTATGAGGATCAGGTGTGATCCTGAAGCACAAGGCCAAGCACTGGGTCAACTCCAGTTCCTTCCCTCCCATTTTACAGGCCTGCCACTAGGTGGCAGTCCATCTCACCACCCTACCACTCAGCAGGGGGGCTGAAGCCTGCCAGGACAAAGCCTCGACTTCAAGCTGAATTCCCAGCTTCTTGGGGGCCACCCTTGAGGGAATCCAAACACACATACACAGGCAAAATCACCACTGCAGCACAACCAAGTCAGAGGCAGCCTCACATACTGAAACAGTCACCATCCAGCCGGATGCTTCACCCCGAGCACATGCTCTTATATATGTACTCACCAGTCCCAGGAAACCCGGATTTCTCTGGCATCAGCTGGAAACTCTGTTGGGCCTGTGACCTCAGAAATGCAATCAGCTGTCCTTTTCTGCCTGGGAGCCAACTAACTGCCTAGCACAACCTGTTAAACAGGATCCACCATGACCGAAGGTGTCCTCGGTTTTGGCAGTGCTGTGACAGGGCTAGACAGACTGTAGGGGTGAGATTAAAGAACAGCTTCAGAAAGATGCAGACTATGAATTATTCAACAGTAATAAAGGCCCTATGGCTGGAGAATGGAGAGTGAAGGGTTGGGGGTGAGAGAGGAAGTTGGAGGCCAGGGGCCAGGTCACCCAGCACGGGCTGGGCCAAGTAGAGAGCGGGGATTTTAGGTGCAATGCCAAGTCTTGCAGGGTTTTAGGTCAAAAGTAGGGGATCCTGACATAATTTTTAAAATGCAAAGCGTAAAGAACAACAGATCCAGGCAAGACTAAGGAGGGTTTAATAGTCTGGATGAGAGAAGATGGAGCTTTGTGCTTATGGGTTGAGTGGACCATTATCTTAGAGTAGAATGATAGGTTGACCTGGGGGTGGTGCAGAGAGAAGACTCAAGATTTTCGCTTCAGCAACTTGTTTTGGGACAGTGAGGACAAGGGAAAGAGTGGTTCATAAGGAGGGAAGAAGAGAGGCTTGCATTAAGTGGGAATGTGGAGCAGGCGATGAGACACTGGGGAGTGAAGTGGAGATACAGACTTCTCGTCACGGGTGCCTGCGTAGCGGGTGAAGCCAAGGGAAAGAGCAGGTCGTCATGGGAACTAGGCCGGCACTGGGTTTGGAGGAGGGGAAGATTTTTGAGGCCGAAAGGCAGCGGCCACAGAGGAAAGAGGAAAAACAAAGTTTGGGGAGAACAGGCGCAGGAAGAGTTGCGGTGAGGTAATGCCTGAGTCCTAGCCCGGCCGCTTGGGGACCGAGCGTTAGATAGGGTTATAAGGCATAGATGCGGGGGCTGCAGGTTGTGCGGCTGTGGGTCTAAAGGTCTTGCAGAAGGTCCTCACGCTGGGGGGACCCTCTCCGAATGAGGGGACCCTTGAAAGCCAGCCCGGCCACAGGGGTAGGCCCGACGTGGGTCCTGCCGTCGCAAGAGCGGCCTACTAGCTAGGCTGGGTAACGGGGCGGGACAGGCCCGCTGTCCATCACTGCCTGCCGACCAATCCGCAGGCGGCCCCGCCCCCACCCCTCCCGGGAGAGGGCGCGGGGAGGACCCGCCCCCGCTGCCGCCGCCGCCGCCGCCGCCGCCGCCGCCGGTGTGAGGCGGCCCGGCCTGGCCTGGCTCCCTCCGCCGGGCAGCCCGCCCAGGTAACTGGGTCTGACCGGGCGGGCCTGGGGAGGGGGCGGACGCTGCATCTTCACATCCCCTCCAGGTCGCTGCGCGGGCGGCGTTCGGAACGCGTGGGCTGCTCCAGTGCGGGACAGTGGGTTGGCGGCCGCCTGTGCGTGTGCGCCTGACTTAGGGGCAGGCCAGCGCGGGGTTTGCGGCCTGTGGGCAGGGCTGCCGTGCGTGACGGGGCCGGTGGCAGTCGTAGGGCTGTGTCCCGGGCAGTGTAAGAAAGCTGTGCGGGGCTGCAGACCAGGCGGATAGTCTGGGAGTCGCGCGCCGCCGTCGCGCCCCGCGCCCCAGCCTGCGGCCTATCTGGGGGTCGCGGGGCGCAGGCGCGGCGGGCCGGCAGGCAGGGGTCCTCCCCACGGGCGCGCGGGAGCCTTTGTTCCCAGCTCGCGAGTGGGGCGGGGCTGTTCTGAGGCCCCGCCCCGCCGCGCTCAGGCCCCGCCCCGTGTCCGTCCGCAGGAGCCGCCGCCGGGTCCCGCTTGCTGGCCGCCTCAGCAGCAGCAGCCGCCGCCGCCGCCTCCTCCTCCTCCTCCTCCTCCTCCTCCCCCCACGCCAGACCCGGCTGCGCCGCCGCCGCCCCCAGCGCCGGAGCCATGGCGGGCGCTGCGTCCCCCTGCGCCAATGGCTGCGGGCCCGGCGCGCCCTCGGACGCCGAGGTACTGCACCTCTGCCGCAGCCTGGAGGTGGGCACGGTCATGACTTTGTTCTACTCCAAGAAGTCGCAGCGGCCCGAGCGGAAGACCTTCCAGGTCAAGCTGGAGACGCGCCAGATCACGTGGAGCCGCGGCGCCGACAAGATCGAGGGGGCCAGTAAGTGCGCCCCCACCCCGCCTGGGGCCCGCTGCGCGCGGGGGCGGCGGGGTCCCTGCGCGGGTCCGCGATCCCCGGCCGGCCGCCCGAGTGACTTGGACAAACTTTCGGGCGCTCTCCTACTCCCTTCGGGCCCCGCCCCCGCTTCGTCTCTGGTGGTCACTGGGGGCGGGGGGCATCCGGGTCCTCGGTCACCTGACAAGACACCCCCTCCCCCAGCTAGGGGCGAGTGTTCGCCACATTTTACCCCGAAACCTAAGAATCTTCGCTGGCTGGAGACCAGCGGGGTTAGTCTTCGGGGGCTCTCCATCCCCTGGGAGTGCTGTTGGCTGCAGCGAGGGGAGCCGTGGCAGTGCCCCCTCGCCCCCCGCGCCCAAGAACCGGAGGCCGGACCAGACGGTCACGGCCCACCACTCTCTCCAGAAAGAGCAGTCTGTGAAACTCTCTGGGCCGTCATACTGGGCTCTTATTTGCAAAGGAACCTTTGGGTTCCCAAAGTAGAACTAAGGCAGATGTTGGGGTAGGACTGGTCTTGGAGCAGAGCCAGGCCTGCTCATCTCTCTCTTGGGGAGAAGGAGGAAAGTGGTCTTGTTTGGTTTGGAAAAGCCTCAGAGAAGGCAGTGGCTGTTTTTTTTTTTCTTGCTTCTTTTGTCCCACAGCTGAGTTTTGGAGGCCTATGTGTGTGGGCAGACTCCCAGAGCCAGGGCAGGGATTCCCCTTGCCCTTGGAACCACGTTCTTGGAGCTTTGGCTCCAAAAAGGCCAGCCCCAGTGTCCTGGAGTCAGGTCCTCTTCTCAAGAGTGTGCAGTCAGTTTGGGGTCTAGCCCTTTGTGTCCTGTGTCCGGTGGCTGCAGGGAGCCAGGAGCGGCTCCCTTTGGCTTCCTGCCTCTTTAACTTCCCAGGCCTGAGCTTGACTGCTTTTGTGCAGGTCTCTGATGGGAGGAGGGAGTTGGGGGATTTTGAAAAACCCCCAATCTTTCAGAGTGTTATTCCACTTAGTGCGTGCCTGTTCTGTGGCCGGATGGGCACTCAGCTCTTTCCCCACTCTCCAGTATGAAGAGATGATGTACCTGCAACCCAGACTGTGGGGTTGCTTCCTGCAAGGACCCCTAGAGCCTGGTGTTAGAGAGAGCCAGGCTCAGAGCCAGGTCTGTGTGGAGGAGGGGGATCCAGGAAGTGACACTCCAAGGGAGGGTACCACAGACCTTCTTGGGTATGGTGTGCATGCATGTAGATGGGCAAGGAGGTTGGGAGGAAGGAAGGTCTTGTGGTGAGGCAGCCATCCTCAGCTACAAACTCCATATCTGACACAGATCTCACACAGCTGCCGAACAGAGAAATGGCAGCCACCTTCCTCAGAGCCCCTATTGGCCCTTGTCAGCCATGGGGAGAACATTTTAGTGATTTGAGATACTGTGGATTCTGAAGTGGAGGAGGGAAGACACTGCAAGGAGCTGAGATAACCTGGGAACATAACTCAGGCATCTCACCCCAGGCACAGTCCTCTTCCTTGGTTCTGTGGTGGCCCCTGTGCTGCATGTGTTGTGACACTGGCTAAAGGTTCCGGGATAGAAATGTCCTGGGTAACAGACTGCATTTTAAACCGCACGTATGACCAGCAGGCAATAAATGTAGTACAGGGTTGAAGCCAAGTCTGGATTTGATGCTCATATATTAGTTGTGTGTGTCTTGGCCAGTTACTTACCTTCTCTGAGCCTTGACGTCCTCATCTGTAAAATGGGGTGTTAATATGTCTGCCACATATGCTTGGTCTGGGGATTAGGTGAGATAGTTTGATACAAAACACCCAGCAATGCCTGATATCTCTGTGAATGTTTATTAAATGTGAACTGTTAATACTAGTGATAACAGTAATAGACTATGATTGCCCTCCCAGACCCTGGACAGGAAATGTTGATGGAAGTGGAGTGTGGCTGTAGGAGAGGGTGAGGGTGCAGGAGGGGAGGAGGACAAGGGCCAAATTCATGGTTCACTTAGATCGCTACTCGGAAAAAGGCAGGAAATGGTTTTGTTTTGCTCCAGCCGATATACCCACCCACCCACTTACCCGTCATATAGAACAGCGTTTCTATAGAGAAAGGTTTTGGAGTTTGGCACATTTGACTCCTGGGTGTGACTTTCTTATTTGTAAGTTGGGCCTAAACAGAAGGGAGGCGTGTAAAGAGGAGAGGATCTAGTGTCTCAAGTCTTTTTGGGGAGATGGAAGCAGGAATGAGAGTACCTGATCTACCCTCAAGAGTGGGGTAGCCAGAGGTATACAAATTAAGTGATCTCATCAAATAGCTGGGGCCTGAGGGTGGGCAGAAGATATAGCAGGGTCTGGGCCTTGACTTGGGGAGCACAGAGCGAAGGAGCCTGAGCAAACAAGCTGGTAGATGCGTGTGTAGAGCTCAGACCTTGCGAATGGAGCCTGCCACTGAAGTCCTGCCCCACTCCTGCACACGTTCATTCATGTGTTCTGATCCTTATAGACTCGGAGGAAGGTTGAGCTGCCAGTTGGGTCCCCTGCCACCTGGCCTCTTGCCCAGGTGCCTCAGGTGTCTGGCCTTTTCCTGCTGACCCTACTAGGATACCAGGGAGAGCCTAAAGCCTGGCCAAAGAGGCACTGTGCCACCCGCAGGGTGGCAGTGGACCTGAGGTGGAGATGGCATGGCTCAGTGAAGGGGCATAGCACTCATATGTAAGGCCTTGTTCTGTTCTAACTCCCTGCCCTTTTGATTTACACTTGTGCAATGGGGTGGCACCTGCTAATTTCTAGGGCAGTAGTATGGCTCAAAACGGGTGGGGGAGTGCTTTGGTGCTGACAAAATTGGTTGTCTTGGTGGTGTGACAGCAGCCAGGTTTGTGTTTGCCTTTTACATTGCAGAGACTGACATAACAGAAAGCAAGTATAGACTTCCACTGCTTGCTGTAGAGACTTTGTCATTCTGTTTTCTTGCCTAATCCTCATGAGGACCCTGGGTGGTTGGAAGTTCCATTCCATTTTACAGATGAGGAAATGGAAATCAAGCGTGATTCGTGCCATGGGTGGTAGTACCAGTGTGTGCCAGTGCCTCAGCTGGGTCCAGCTCTCCAGTAGGTGGCTGACTGACAACCTCAAGATGCTTCTTGCCACTGGGCTCAGACTCTTATGGTCCCTGAGGTCCATGTGGCTCCCGAGGACCTGTTTGTGTATTACAGAGCAGAGACCCCTTTTGGCTTTTTAATTCCATGACAGCCTCAGCCTCTCTAGGCTCTGGCTTTACACTTTTCTTCTGGGGCCTTCTGTGGTGAGAGGGTTCAGATCCACATTTAGTGAGGTTGTCCAGTTGAGGGTGTTTGTTGGCCCAGCGACCACGGGTGGAGGTGCTCCACAGTGGGAGCTTCATCTGTGGCTGATTCTTCACCAGATAGTCTTTTAGATGCCAGGCTCCCTGAGGTGGTGGATGAAAATGGTCTATGCCTCCAGAGAAAAAAAAACAGTTAACAATTCAGAGTGGCACTTTGATCAGGGGTTGGGGAGACAGCTAAACTGAGAGGCTTGTGGGCTCAGGGAGGAGGTAGTATTGGAACCAGCTCGCTGGAGCTTGACCTGTGGCTTGGCCTGTGGCTGTGAGTATCAGACTGGTGAAGAGTGGAGCAGACCAAACCCAAAGGCCTGCCCTGAGGGCTGGGCCTGCAGTGCCAGAGGGGCAGGCTGGTGTCATCAAGGGTTTTCTTTGTACCAGCTGCTAGCTCTTAGTGAGAGAGGGGCGAGAGCACGTGTCCGGATATCCAGGGCTGGCCATCCCTGCCTGTGTGTTTCCTGTCTGACTGTAGTTTTTTCCAAGGGAAGTCAGACCTCTTAGTGTTTCCTCAGCACCCCACGCTTGCCCCCATGTGTGGGTTTCCAGGCCAGCCCTGTCAGGTCCAGCTGGGGTTCTCTGGGAAGGGCCTGTTCCACACAAGACTGGAAGAGCTGAGCACACCCAGCCCTGGGACCACAACACCTCCACTTCTCCCAGAACTCGTGTGTGTGTGTGCGTGTGTGTGTGTGCATGCGTGCACGCACATGCACACAAGTGCCCGCACAGATGCACAAACTTGAGTTGGAGTTCAGAAATCTTGGCCACAGTAGCTTTGCTTAGGGTAACCTCTTGGAATGAGGGGCATTTTATTTGTTCATTAAGTACTATTTGAGACTTGGCATGGTGGCTTTGGTACATTGAGGTGGGAGGATTGCTTAAGGCCAGAAGTTGGAAACCAGCCTGGGCAACACAGACCCTGTCTCTACAAAAAATTTAAAATACTCACTGGGGTGTGGGACCTGAGCACAGAGTCTTGTGGGGTAGCAAGAGAGCTTTAGCCCAGTCTAGACAACAGAGGGAAACCCTGTCTCTAAAAAACAAAAGAAAATAAACCAAATATTATTTGAATACCTCTTGGGTTTTGGGGGGTGAGGGGGACAGTCTCACTATGTCACCCTTGGTAGAGTACCCTGGCATCACAGCTCATAGCAATCTCAACTCTTGGGCTTAAGCAATTCTCTTACCTCAGCCTCCCAAGTAGCTGGGACTACAGGCACTCTCCACAACACCTGGCTATTTTTTGGTTGTAGTTGTCATTGTTGTTTAGCAAGTCCAGGCTGGGCTTGAACCCTCCAGCCTCAGTGTACGTAGCTGGCGCCCTACTCACTGAGCTGTGGGTGCCGAGCCTTGAACACTTGTTGTTTGTCCAGTACTAAGCACTGAGGATTCAAAAGATGAGTAAGACATGGTCTGCACCATTGAAGAACCATTGGAAGAAGCAGACTTGGAATTCTCTGATTATAACCTTGTACATTACTTGGCGTAATAAAGGTCTGTACCAAAAGCTTTGTTAGTGCAGAGGGGAAAGCCAGGAAGGTGTCACAGGAGAGGGCTTTGGGTAGGCCGGAGATTGAGATACTTGCTGAGAGGGGGGCGTGGAGGAAGTGGGGATCACTCTGCGCAGGGCTCAGGACCAGGCATGGTGTGGTAGAGATGAGGCTGGGACTGGTGGGGCGGCTTAGGAAAGGCCCCATTGTGCTGCGCTTATTGGGTTATCCTTTGTCCTGTAGGCAGCTCCTGCAGGCAGCAGTGGTTTGTTGGGTAGATGTTGGGAAGGGAGGCCCATGAGCTACTGCATTTTGCAAGGGAGAACTGATGAGAACCCAGACAAGAACTCGCTGAGGCAGGGTGGGGATGCCTTGGTTAGTGGAGGAGGGGAGGGGAGAGAGTGTGAGTCTTGAGGCTGAGACTGTAGAGTTCAGCATTTGG
The DNA here is from genome assembly GCA_963574575.1 of Galagoides demidoff. Taxonomy (NCBI): domain Eukaryota; kingdom Metazoa; phylum Chordata; class Mammalia; order Primates; family Galagidae; genus Galagoides; species Galagoides demidoff. The sequence continues at coordinate 5,654 of CAUYQV010123582.1, read as the reverse complement.
GCTCTGATCTCAGACTGTGGTGCGGCTTACTTGCTGTCTGACTTTGAGCATGAGGCTTTACCTCTGTGGGCACCTCTGTCTGTAAAAGGGCCCTGTCAGTAACAGCATTTATTTCATAATTTTGTTGTGAGAATCTGATGTGAATCCTTGTAAAGTACTTAGCATCAGGTGTGGCACAGTGTAAGTGCCCAGTGTGTGGGAGCGCTGAAGGGAGGCAGATGAAGATTAGGGTCCCAGGAGGACCTGCTGGGGCAGAGAGGAATGCACCTGTTTCATGGGCTGGTGCCTGGCCACCAAGCCCTCTGATGCAGAGGCGGGGAGGCCCACCCATCCTCTCTCGCGGCTCCTAGCAATCCCTCTATTGTTAGGGCTGTTTCTACTGCTGGTTTTTGCAAGGAGATGGGGCAGTTGGCGTCAGAAGCAGCTGCTTTTGGACGGTGACCCCTTCTGTGGGGCAGAGGTGTCATCATGTCTCATTTCTAAGTGCTGAGCCCAGAGAAATGCTGTCTGGGCATTTCGGTGGGGAGACCTGTGTTCAAGGAAGTGCTCCAAGGCCACAACCTCAAGTGTGGCAGAGCCTGCCTCTCTGTTATTTCACAGGATCCGCTTCTCACTCTGTCCTTTCCTGTGCCAGGTGGAAAAGTTGGGGGGAGGAACTGAGGTCTGGGGTCACAAAGGCATGAGATAGGGCCAGATATCAGAAGACTGATTTTCCCCCATCTCCTCATAGAACTGGAAGTTACTGTGGACTTTGAGGTGAATCCTAGGAGATAGGGATGTTGGGTAGGAGGGGAATGTTCTGGTGCTCCTTGTAGAGCACTTTGTCCAGAGGAACATGGTGCTGGTTCTTTCCCAGAGAGTTGGGGGGAAGCAGCCTGGGAACAGATGACAAGACTCCAGCTGAGGGTGAGGAACCCCCTTAGGCAGCGGCTTTGGGCTAAATAGTCCTACTCTGTTGGTAATTGAGCTATCGCGACTGGAGATTTGTAGCTGGAACAGGTCAGATTTGGGTTCAAGTCTCAGCTCTTCCTGTTACCTTGGGCAAGTTACTTTATAAAAATAATTTCTCCTCACACAACTTTATATTAATAATAAATGGGATTATATATGAACGTGAGATTTTATGTGAAAGTGCTCGGTACACTATTTGGCACTTAGTGGGCACTTAATTAGTATTCGTTTCCTTTACTCTGTCCTTAGTTAACCTCAGAGCTTCAGTTCTATCCACCACCCCAAGTTTGGCCACCGGTGCCTGCTCCGACAACCTGGGCTAGGGGTCTGTTCCTTCCTTGAGTCTTTATACGGAAGACTTAGGTATCAAAAAAAGTATGGTGTTTGTATTCAAATACACATGGAGAGTTCATGGACCAACTTCTCCATCCATTGTATTGTTTGAGCATCACAGGGATGTGCTCAAACAGGGATGATGATTATTATTATTATCCCTGTCTTTGAGAGGAGGAAACCATGGCCCCATAGTGAGTTCATGGCAGACCTAGGATATCTGATTCCTGATACAGTATTTAGTTTATTCTTCTAGTCTGGGGAAAATTACAATAAAGTGGACTGTTACATAAAACCAGAGTTTATTTGTACATTTGTTCTCCCCCCTCCACACACAGATAGCTGATCTCTATTTTGCCTGCCCTCTGGCCATATGTATTTGACCACCCAGGGCTTCTGTGTGTGCACAGGCTGGACTCACCACCTCCATTTCAGAACCTTTCCTCTCATCCTTGCCACACCCCCCTGTTGAGATGCTTGGCCTGCCAGACCTTCCACACTCTACGAGAGCCTCACCCCTTTGACTTGCTCTTACTAGACTGTGGTGCCCATCTACCTGAGCCTCTACAGAGGAACGTGGGGACCTGAGGCTCCACATTACAGATACTCTGTGTCAGGGAATCCTAGAAAAGCCCTTCTCAAACCCGAGAGCCTGCATTTATTCATGTTTGTCCCACATTTGTTGTCATCCTCACTATTATGTGTTGGGTACACTAAGCTGGACGTGATTGCTTCAGCCTCTGACTTGTTCAGGGTAGCCGTAGATCTCTAGCCTTGTTTGTGTTCCATCTCACTATAGATACTCTATTTTAAAAAACAAATAAATAAGCGCACCGAAACCAGCTTTCTCGGACCTCATTGGCTCACTGGACAAGCGATAACCACTTCTGCTTCCCTAGCTTTGGACTCTGGTATTTGCTAACTGTGCCAAGCACCTTGGAGTTTAGTAGTGAACATAGGTTAGGGTAGCTGCAGCCAGAAAGGACGTCAACAGCCAAAGTAATTACAGGGTTGGGTGAGTGCTATGAAGCAAGCACGCAGAAGGCTGCTGTCAGTCAGGATGAGTGAAGGTGTGCTATGATGACGTAAGACCCCCATGTGTCAGTGGCTGATGACAGCAAAGGGTCGTTTCTCCCATATGCTACATGGGCATATCCCCTTAAACTGCACCACTCCCCCTGGGTTAGGCCTCTGGCACCGAGCCTGAACACTCAGGGCTAACTAAGCTGGAGAGTCAAAGAAATTAACTTCTGTGACTTGGGGTGGGGGTAGGTATAAGAAATGCGGCCTTTCTGTTGTAGACTAGATTGCTGCCCATGTGGGTCAAGAGATTGCCTTGGCTGCTGTCTTTGAACTACGTATCTTTGTGTGCAGACTTTGAGGCCCTTAGGTAATTGTCCATCTCCCCACCTTAGCCCCAACACACATGCCCCTACTTGAGCTGCCCTCCAAGCCCAGTCTGTTGTGGCCACAGCATCCTGCTATCCATAACCCCAGAGTTAGAGCCTCCAGAGAGAGTGGGGTGTGTGGGCACCCCCTAGGGAGTGCTCACAGGCCCCAGAGTTAAAAGTGTAAGAAGGAATTGGTTCTTAATATTCTGGAGTTGAGGGAAGAGGTAGTCAAGGACAGTGGTTTTGGTTGCTTTGGGAGAGGCTGTGGTCCCAAGAGATGGGCTTGGCGAGTCTCCGTTTGTGTTCCTGGCTTAGCTCTTAATATTCTCCCACCCTTCCTTGCAAGACTAGTTCCTTTTGAGGTGGTATTTGGCTAGCTTTTGAGAGGCTGCAGTGGCTATGTGCCCAAGCACAAGTACTAGCTCTCTCCCCACTCTTCACCTCCTAGGAACTGAGCCCATCCTGGGGGAAGCAGGGAGGGGCTCCTTTTTATAGCCAACATGTAGGCTTTGTGTATAGGCTCTGCTGCTTCCTTCCGGCCCTGGCCCTTCCTGGTGTTGGCCAGTGGCCCTGGCTTCAGTAAGACTCAGGATGCAGAGTAAATTGGGCGGGGCTTTCTCCTGCAGAAGACTGGCATCTCTTCACTGAGCCCAGGCCTGGCACAGAGGAGGCTGGAGTTAGGAAGCAAGAAAAGAGGGTGACCCAGTCCTTGCTCCTAGGGAGCTTATGATCTGGAGTATGCAGAAAACATTAAAGCAGGTGACATTATGCCTAAAATGTTGTAGGCTGAGCCCAAGGGCCCAGACAGAATTGGCTTTCTCTCTGTAGCAGCCTGTCCTGCCCTGTGGGGTCCCTCCCCCCACCAGCCTGCTCACCAGTATTGGGCAGAGGACCTGTACCAAGGCAAGTGGAGAGTAGGTGGTCTCACTGAAGCTCCAGGCCGTGGCAGTGAACAAGTGGGCACACTGGTGAGGGGCGGGGAGGTGGAGAATTTGACCACTTGTTTGTTTGTAATCTGATTCTTCCTTGGTGCAGGGGGCAGTTCATTGGTTTGGCTTTCTGTTTTCTTGGACACCTGGGGATAGGACAGAGTTGAAATAGCCTGAGGGAAGTGATTATTGAGGTCATGTCCTCAGGTCGCAGTGTCCTTGGCTTGGCCTTGCCTGTGGTAGGAGTAGGGTATTAACCACATCGGGTTCTGGCTGCGTAGGTGTGGGTGTGGGCTGGGGGAATTCTAACATCACCAGATAGGGTGACTTCACCCTCAGACCCAGAAAGTGTAGGCTTTAGTTTACAGATTACTGACTGTGGGGGGGGAGGGGAGCAGGGTCCCAGTTAGCCATTGGTCCCACAGGTTTCTTGGCCTACTTGAGGCAGGAGCTCAGCTAAAGGATAGAGCTCAATTCTCTCAGTGGGGAGGCTGGGTCCGTGGGTGATGGTCCATCTCTGGAGCTCTGCAGAGTCACCTGAAAGGTTGCCCTGTTCCACCTGCTTCAGCTGTGGGCCTTACTTGGGAGCTCTTAGCATGTCCACCGCCAAGGTTAGAAAAGGTAGGTCACTGGGCAAGGGATTTTGTGGAGGGCCTTCTGAGGCCATAAGTGAACCACAGAGCATTCCCTCCAGTGGGAATAGATGCCTGGTGCCAGCCTGCTCCCAAGAGGATGTCCTGGTCCCCAGCCTGAAAGGATATGTGCTAGTGGGGGCAGGGCAAGGAGCTGTCCTGAGCAGCTAAAAACTAGGGAATTAAAGTCAGGAGGAAATCCCAAGATAGCCATCTCTGTCAGTAGGAGAGGTGATCTCAAAGAACCTGAGCTGGGCATCCTGGTCAGGCGTGGGAGTGAGTTTCCTGTCACCTTGGGGTGAGGTTAGAGACTAGATCACTCCCTGGAGCCTTGCTTCCCAGGAAGTAAAGGGCAAGGGGAAGGACAGGAGAGCAGCTTGGCTTGGGTTGGCATGGCCCAAAGATAGTGTGGCCAAGTGCTGTGGGGAGGTTGGGCCAAGCAGCTCTAGAACGGGGTAGCCTAGCTTAGCCTGCCAAAGCAGAGCATCGGCTGAGGACTTCGTTATTATTTAGAACTGTGCTATCCAGCCCCCAGGCCGTGGAGCAGCACTCGTCTCTGCCCATTGAGAACCAGGCTGCAGGCAGGAGGTGAGCAGTGGAGAGCTGGGGAATCTTCATCTGTGTTACAGCTGCTTCCCACTGCTGCTCATCACTGGCATCACCACCTGAGTTCCACCTGTCACATCAGCAGCCATTACATTTTCAGAGGAGCACAAACTACTGTTAACTGCACATGTGAAGGATCTAGGTTGTGTCTGAGCTGCTTAAAAGACTCTAATGTCCCACCCCATCCTGTGAGAAATGGTCTTCATGAAACTACTGCCTGCTGATTTAGAACATACCCACCCCTGTAGTCAAGGTTGACTCTGCGTTGAGGGTTTAAGGCCTTGCCCCCCATTGACTCCCAAGAGGCAGCAGTTGACACAGGAGCTGAAGAGGCGGGAGCCAGGGCTGGAGTGGTGAGACGTGGGGGGTGGGCTTAGTGAGTTCACAGGGGAAGCCTCTGCTACCCCTTCTGCCCTTGCCCACTTGTCTCCCTGCTTCAGTCCCATCCCTCTGACACGACCCCCACCCCACCCCCATCCTAGGCCCTGTTGTTTCTTTGTGGGAGGGAGACCCTGGATTTTTCTTCTAACCCAGTCCATTCTTTGGCCTTGTGGGAGGGCCCTTCAGAGAGAGGCTTGCAGATGTCCTGAGCTGTAGGGAGTAGGAGTTCATTCGTCTACTGAGCAGGAGCAGGGCGGGCGGCAGCAACTCCGTTATGTTTTTCTCTTTTTTTTTTTTTTGAGACGGATCCTCAAGCTGTCCCCCTGGGTAGAGTGCCATGGCATCACAGCTCATAGCAACCTCCAACTCCTGGGCTCAAGCGAGTCTCCTGCCTCAGCCTCCCAAGTAGCTGGGACCACAGGCACCCGCCA